>JAVQKG010159176.1:0-11932 GCA_036025885.1 Hypseleotris bucephala | reverse complement strand
TTTTTTACACATTTAAAGCAGGTGAAGTTAAAATTCTTCCAGCTGAGGACTTCTGAATAGAGACAATGAAGGTTTTTAATCTTAAATGCAAAATATATATATTTTGTGTACACTTTTGGCCTAATTACTTCTCTGTGTGAGATGTTCTCTCAGCAAATGTCATGTTTTAGAGTCTGTATACTTTATTTAATGATTATTTGATTTCTAAATTAGTTGACAATTATTTCAATAACAATCACAATAAATGCAATTAGTTGTTTAATCCCTAAAATCAATTCTCAAACCACAAAAGTTACGTCCCAACCTAAATATACAAGGAAATTCTGACTTTTGTGACTTGTGTAGTTCTAAGTAGCTTATTTTTAACAGACAAGGACTAAACTTTATTTTTAACAAATTTTTACCTGTATTCATTGAAAAAAAAAATCCCCTCAGATACAATTTAGGTAGAGTTCAACACATTATAGTGAAATTGCCTATTCTTTTGGGACCGAAACTGAAGCCACCCATTGGCTATGAGGATCACTCCATTGCCCTGTGTTGTATAGGGAGGATTTGATCAGGCTATGGGTCTGTTGTTTGTCTGCTATTGTCTGCAGTTAGGCTCAGAAAAGGTGTTGTATGTTCCCTCATCATTATTGGAGATGTCAGCAGAGAGTGTGGCTCAATGATCATGGGTGAAGCAATGAGACCAGTCACCAGATCCTAGAGGGGACTGTGAAGACACTTCTATCTGCTTCAAAGCCTGTAATCCCATGAGGAAGGTCTAGGTCACCTGAAACTGTATGAGGACTACACTCTACACGTCATAAAACAGACAATGGTATACAGTATGTAGGGCTGCAATATCGCAATCAATTTGAAATTGTAATTTTAATGGTTGCAGTTAGTAAATCTCAAAGGCTGCAATTGTCTTTGCTTTTCTATTGCAACTTTTTTTTTTGCCGGATTCGAAACTCATGACAAACTCACATTTACTAGACTTTTTATTTAATTTTAGATGTGTTTAAAATGTTAATTCTATAGAACAAGCTACACAACAAATGCAATTTTTGTGGCCCTTAGGCTCACCTCTCAATGGTCCCAAATTGTCTTTTTATTGCATCTGACACCACTTAATCCATTCTATTCACTGAGTAACAAGATATAGTTCCACTTTTTTGTGTGGTTGTTAAATAGAGAGATCATGTGGCCAGGAATCCCATACAACCGAAGGGGAGTTTTGGTGATGTAAAATCGGTCACCTCAGCGAGTGGCCCTCTTGGTTATCAATTTTGCCAATGTGGCTCACAGTGAAAAGAGTTTGACTCCTCCTGACACACAGAAACACTAAAGTTGATATGTGTAAAGACATACAAAGCAGCTAAGTTTTACTGTGTTGTTGTTTGCAATATGCCTCAATTAGGATAATAAGAAATATAGGGCTAAAACTAACAGTTAATTTGCTTTTGATGATTATTTTCTTCCGCTTGATGACTACTGGATTGAGCATATTTACAGACAAAGGTTTTTCATCTTAAATGTAAAATCTCTATCTTTTTGTATTATTGTGCCCTAGTTACTGCTCTGTGTGGTTTGTAAAACATTTTTATCTCAGCAAGTGTCATGTTTTAGAGTCTGTATACTCCAGGTAACGATTATATGATGACTAAATTAGTTGACGATTATTTCAACAATTGATTAGTCACGATTAATCCGATTAGTTGTTTCAGCCCTAAAGAAAAATACAGTCAAATGATTGGGATACCACTCTTTAGATTAAAAGCAGCTTCAGGGGGTGCAAAGTGGGGGTGGGCTGTTAGAGAGGAGGGTGTGAGTGTAAAAGAGGGAGGGGGGATTAGTCGTGGGAGAGTGCAGTCAGAGAATGAGCGCGAAGCCTGGTATTCCACTCATTCAGGGGCCTCCGTCTGCAACAGTGGAGGAGCCTCACACAATGCATGACTGTGACATTGTCACGGCAACGCCTCCTTAAACAGAAGCGAGGGGGGGGGGGGATATGAGAGGAAAGAGCCATATCCAACCTTTAGACCCGCTCATGCAAACACATTCTTACATAACACCCGACTAGGCTTCATTCTCAATCTGAAAGAAAGTTGTTTACAAAAGGTGTGCCAGCCGCTAACCACAAGCCTACCAGGTGTTTACTGATGTTAGCTTAAGGTGGGGATATATTGTCTATCGAGGTTAAGAAATTGCGTGAACAGACATGACACTCAAACTGTAGCTTGTAGTGCTTTAAAGGTGTAGTCCATTCAATATTAACATGCTTAAAACTGACTATCTGTCCCAGTTATATGATATAAAGTAGGATGTCTGTAACCAGAGGCCAGCAAAAGGACTAAAGTAAAATAATAATTAGACAGATTACCTACTTTGCACCATAGAACAGGGTCAGATAAAGCATTTCTTACATTTTTAAACTTTTTTTATTTCAGGAAAGTTACAGACTACACCTTTAAGAAATGAAGTAAAGAGACATGATGACACTAACTGTAGCTTGTAGTGCTAAAAGTCACAACATTTACTAGCCGTTTTTCAATGTGCTGTCAACGTTTTCTCTGCCAATGCAAAGATCAAAACAGAAATGAAGTACACACCTATGGTATGCACTCTGATGCGCTGACAAACCCTGTCTTTCAGAGCCTGGAGCGAGCACGTGAACGCTTTAGGAGACAGGGAAACGGTAAATAAAATGAAGTTAGAGGCCTCTTTAGTAACTGACAGGCTAATCTGATTGGCCTCTGGGGCAGCAAATCAACTTAGGGTCAGCAAATCTCAATTAGCACTGCGAGTCCACCGTCCCTCACTGTTAACATATAGGCTACAGTAGAGTCAGAGCTGGTTGAACTGTGAGTGTTCGTGTGGTCAGGGCGTCTCAATCAGTAGCTAAATATACTATAAGGACTGGCCTGTCAGCAGATGCTCTGTCTCTGCTTTCCTGCATGGAATAAGTGCTGTTGGAAAAGCCATCAGCTGAGTCACTTTGGGTAGATATGGATATGGAAGTTCTTAAATATCTCCATTGGGAACGACAGGCTTTGAAAAAGAGGGGTTATTATTAACATTAGCTGTAAAGGAAAAGGATATGAGGTCTTCTGCTCCAAAAACACCTCACAGCACAGACCAATGGGATCACTGCTATCTACGCAAGGGAAGGAAACTGAGAAGACAAAGAGGATTCAGAATCTACACAACTAATCTAATTTCCACCTGTATGAAAGTCTATTTACATAAGGAATAGTATGTTTACATTGAGGACTTCAAATGATTGCCTTAGTCCGATATCCTATAGCAACTTGTACAGACTCTTTAAAATGTTTGCCAAATAGAATGTTCAAAATTCTGAAATGGAGGCAAATTTAGGAAAAGTAAGTTAACTTTACAAGAAAGTGTGATTTATGGTGATTATAGAATAATTCTGAACATACAATTTAAAAAATATTGTGGACATCAACATTTCTGTAAGGACTTGTCCAGTAAAACCTAAAAATAGAAAAATTTGACCTCCAGCCAAAAGTCTAACTGAAAATTGTAATGTGTACATTAAAATAACATCCACTGTAAGGTACATTCATGTTTCCTACAAATGTATTATGAATCTGCCTCCATTCTGAAATATATATATATTTTTTTTACAAACTTTTAAGGGGTCTATAATGTGTTGTACATAAAACACAACTTTCTATTGCTGTTTTGGCATTGGGACCAGAACTAAGCACTAAGAGAACATGTCCAAATGTTACTGATACATACAAGTGGGTAAAACCATAATTTCTCTTTAACAGCCGTATTAATGGGGGTAAAAAATTGGTGCAGAAGCCTGAAATGGAGGCATAGTTGTCAGCAGAGGCACCTTAAAGGCCAGCTGTCCTGTAACAGTTGAAGAGGCGCGCCCCCCGCCCGAACCCCGGCCTGCCCCAGCCTACATGTCTCACTGCTGTGTGTGTCACTGTGGCTCCTACAGTCTACCCCTGAAGAGAGCTACTAAACTATCAGTTCAAGTGACACACATCTAAACCCTGAAAGATTCCAGAAACATGGATCTGATTACAGCATGGTCCAGATAAACTGATTCAAAACTTATAGTGGTACAAAGTGGAGTGGTTAGTTACATGGGATTTTTTATTTTATTTTTTTTCATTTTTGTTTTGCTGGTGAATATTACACGCTACATGACAATATTTACAAAAAATCTATCTATTGCATTTGTGAAGTTCTTGGTTACATTACAAAGGTTACAATTCTATTATGAGATTGTTAACTTAATGTGAACAGTATATTCATATCCTCCAGGTAACCAAAAAGCTTTTTATCTGCAAACATATCAGTGTGACCTAATAATGGCAGTAGCTGGGATACACAAGATCCCCATTTGGAGCCAAAAGTATAAAGAAACTATGTATTCTTACTGAAGATAGACATAAATCAAAAATATACATATAACAGGGACATACTTTCCTAAAAATGCAATACAGTTCACTTGAAACCCTTTCTAAATGGATAGCGGTGAAGCCTTGAAAACCCAGTGAATAGAAAACACCTGTTTATTGAGTGAGTCAGCTGAGTGAGCCACCAAAGCGCTTCAGGCTACATCATGTGGTGCCAATGGTTCTCCACTGAGCGCTGGACAGACTCCAAAGTCCCACAGCACCAGGGAGAAAACCAGTGCTCCAACAATATCTAAACAAAAGAGAGGCAGCAAACTGGAACTCTGTAATCTAGATCTGGAGAGAGCCCAGTTCTGCCTTTACAAGACACTGGAACTTACAGAGGAAAAAAGACACTGTGACAGACCAAAGCACTTAGGCACATAACTAGATCACAAGTTCAAAGTGCAACATTTTCATAAGAGGAAAGAGAAGGGGAAAATCTATTTAGGAGCAACATTAAAGTCCATATGAAAAAGGGCTTGAAAAATGAGCTTACCACACCGGGTCTGAGCTGATAAAACCACACTTTCCAGACAAGTGTTGTGGCTGCGACATCCTCCGTATAACAAGATGAAAAGTGCTTGACTTGCGCCGTAAACATCTAGACAACGTGTGAGTCATTAAAAGTCACAACTATAATTTCCCTAAGACACCCACTGCTGTTGACTCATAGCTGTAAAAGTCACAACAAAGGAGACGTGAATTTCAAGTTAGTTTTGCTTTCATTAGTCAAAGTCTGTCGTTGGTATCAAAACAAGTGGGTGAATCGTGGGTGCATTTTAGATTTGAGGCAAAACTTTGAACTAAACTCCTCACCAACTTCGCTGTCTTCATTTCAATTTGAAGTAGCTGATTCAACTTTGCTTTAAATGCAAATTGATGCACAAGTAGCCAACTCTGGGCTCTCCAAATCACTTTAAAAGCTCCCTAACAATCAGTAAAGTTGCGTTTTAAGTGTGTAATGTCAGCCTGACAGCACCACTATGTGATTACAGGCCTAAATGAGAAGGCACATACAAGTAATTTGGTGTCATTTACTGTCCCTGTCAATTCAAACAACATACCTTGACTTCCTGCTGTAGAGAAAGCTCTGAGGTGTCCCCAGGGGAACAGGGAGGCTTAAGCGTGGCCCTTTGTTCCTTGTAGTGCTCCATTATATCCAGCAGACCAGCCCAGAAGACAAAAGAGTGTGCTGACCCTCACGTGAACCAGCCCTGATTGCTTCTGGCTTGTCTTACACCAGACTGTCAGAGTCCAGGGCAGCCGTAGAGGTAGGGTCACAGACATCTGTGCTTAAAGAAAAGTGACCCTGGAACTAAATGTAGTCCTCTGAATTATTAACTAAGAGGGACAATAGCACTTTCCTTAGATGAACTGCATGGGCTAATGAAGCAGAAGAAATACAGACTATCTTTTTGCCTGTTGATCATAATGTCTTGTCTGCTTGCTTTTCTTAACCTGATAGTGACCTGATTTCAACTTTATGAATATTGGCTGATATTGAGTTGATATATCATTGAATTCCTAATGTGATATTTTAGAGGTTGCCAACGAGAATCATTCACAGTTAAATTTACATATTTTTTCAACACCTCCGTCTCATGATGCAACTTTCTTTATCTGGGCTTGGGACATTAAACAAAGCATGGCTGTAATTTTACGCTTCATAACAAAAAATAAAGTGATTAAAAAGCTACCTTTGGCCATAAAATACATAAGCCAGAACCCTTTGATAATAAGCAAATTTTATTACCAAGTGATATAATGAATGTACTAGCCACCTCTGTGTGACATCTACTGAACCCTGGCTTGACTTATGAACTTTAAAAGACCATAAAGAAAGACAAACCCACCACAAGTCACTGACTTTCTGTGGTGCCGGGTGAAATTTCAGACAGCTGTGACAACCTGGGTGAAAATCTACTGCATAACTTTTAAACTACATGATCCGCCATAGCTTTCTATCACCAAATTCCCCCAAGACTCCATGAATGACATGTTTACACTTGGTGAGCCAGGTACTTCCCTGACAAGCTCAAAGTCCCAAAATCTTCCGGGACATGTGATATAGCTTTGTCAATGAGTAACAGATTTGTGGCATATCTCATAATAGGGATGGGACAATATACAATAATATCGCAATAAACTGACAAGTAATCGATTGTGGCTATTTTAACATAATCGTTCATCGCAATAATCGTCCCATGCCTACCTCATATCCCTACATTTCCTACGAGTGTGAGCACATATGATTAATTCAGAGTGGGACAAAGGAGGCTCCATCAAGCTGTCCTATTTGAGAATAACACATAGGGCGTGTTGTGTGGAAACTCTTGTATCTGCATTGAACAAAGTTATTTATAGACGGGAACAAAAGGAAACAGTGTTGGACGAACTCGAAGCTCTCTGTAATAAAGAACTGTATTGTTTATCTCAAGAGGTCAGTAGTTAGTCACTTCTCATCACTGCCAACAAAATAAATATAGAGAAGCACACAAAGAAAAATGAGAGCGGGAATCTCTAAATTGTACAGTACCCGGCAGAAGTTTTGACACATTTTGAACTGTCAACAGTTTAACAAATTAGCAGAAGTGTCACTGGAGCACATTTCTTTGGGTTGTTGTTAACGTGGCCAATGGCTTTTAAAAGTTGTATTACAAAACTGATTATTTAACTCATTGCAAACTAAAAGCATACAATTGAGATATATTATTTGAACATTTTACTTACATCTAACTTTCAAAGCCTTTAATTTTCAAAGACTCTTTCAAAGACTAGTGATTTTCGATTTCAAAAAACATTCCTAGAAAAGGCAATCAAATTAAGGTATCAGGTCAAAAGTTACAACACACTTTCCCATTCAACTGATGAAGTGACTTTTGACCATGGCAGATATTGCTTTAAAAAAGGTCTTGTGTTGTGCAATTATCTCTCCACTCCTCTGACCTCCAGTCTTCCACTTCAATAACCATGATTGGAAATTGTGTCTCTAAAGTGAAGACAAGCCCGCCTCTCGGTTTGTTTTCATCCATTTTAAAGCGTCACATTCCAGCCTCACTGTGTGTATTCTGCGCTGGTTTCTAATTACCTCTAAGAGATGGCGGCTGGTGAGCATGTGAAGGACCATATGGCAAAGTAGGATATGAAGAGCCTATAGCTGAAGAATACAGCTGGACATTGTTTTGAGTGGAGACCGAGAAGGTTCTGGGAAAGGTTGAGTCACTGGGGTGAGGTGGGCTCTGTGGGGAGATGAACACCCACAGCACATAGTAGAGTTAACAGTACCGACCACAAGTACTGTCATACCATTAGGGGTGTACAATATATCGCAAAATGATTGTTAACGCAATATTAATAAATGCAATATCCATGTCGCAAAAATTCTAAAATTATCGCACAAGACAACCGTTCAATCTGACAGCAATTTACACTAAGTTAATAATCATGTTACATCAGTGCCTTGAATAAAAATCTAATTAAAAGTAATATTTTAGCCATTATTTCAATATTGTTTTCATTTTGTCATAAATAGTTTTGATTTTGAAGCAATTTAGATAATAGTTTTGCTCAACTGAACTTATAAATAATATCGCAATTATACCGATTTATCGCAATATTCAACATGGTTTTCGAATATCGCATGTTTTTCTCATCTTGTGCTGCCCTAACAACCATGTCCCATCAATTAGTTCCCCTTCTGACTTTATGTGTCCCACAAGATTGGAGGGTTAGAGGACAGAGCTTAGAAAGACCTAGGTGAGGTCCCTTATGACCCCTGAGGAATCTGAGAGCCAAAGTCACCACAGCAAAGGCTCCCCCAAATCAGCAGGTCTTCAGTTGTTTATAGTGCTTTGGAATGTAGCAGTTCTGTTGGGTATGAAGGAGGACAACACTCACGCGGCTCCCATGAACACATTAAAGCTGTGCTCTGAGAGGGCGTCACGCGCTCAATGCCCGGGGCCCACATTTGTTTTAGGAAAATGAAATGAGCGTCAGGGCAGAGAGGGGCCGCGGTCAGCACACAGAAGCACATTAACATAGGCTCAGTGGACATGTGCCAGGGAAAACAGCCGTGGCACGACTGGAATCTCAACTTGGAAGGAAGGAACGCTAGTTTGGAGCAGACCGCAAAGGCAGGCACATGAGGGGATGACTGAATGACTTACTGTTGGAGGTCACTGCAGCTGAAGGGGAAATGTGCTGCTCTCTAATTCAGATGCCTGTACTCCGCATTTGGGAAAGATATGCTTAAGTGCCTCGGCATGGTTCACAGACAACAATATAGAAACACACAATATGAGGATGTACAGATAAGACAAATGGAAATACAGGAGCACTCTGACTGTTTGGTCTCAAGTCAAAATAATCTCAGCAAAAGCATTTGAAAGTAGTTATGACTCACTGTGCCACATGCTGGGATAGATATCACATTTCCATACTTTTCTATACAGCAGACAACTCTTATGACTGAGCACTAAACACTGGGAGAAACCCAGACAATAAGGTCTTTGCCTGTACTTGTCTGAACAATACAGTATAGTTTAAGAGAGATTTAAGGGAGAGTTCAAACCACTGAGGTAAGAAGGGTACAGGGTTCATTTTTGTTGAGAAATAATTCAGTGAAGATCTTTTTTTAATACATTGTAAAAGGCATGAACAGTAAATCTCTGATGAAGAGTAGCCTTACCGTTGGTTGTCCTTGCTGCTCTCTGTGCTGAGCTCCACACTGCTGCCGTCCCCCTGTGACCTGCTGTCCACTGAAGGGTCTAGTTCAGGATGGGTGGCCTCCTCGTGTGTCTGTGTGTCTCTGTCCTCTGGCTCTGACAGGGGTGTACAGCGGCCCTGACTGCTCATACTGCTCACACTGCCTGTGGTCCCCTGGTGGGCTCCGGTTCTCCTGGCTTCCGAACAGCGCTTCATAGCCTGCAGCTGTGACAGAGGGACTATGTCGGCCCCCTGGGGTCTGTGCCAGACCGTACGTCGGCCAGTGGAGTTGTAGTAGTAGAAGCGTCCACTGTGGGTGTCAAACAGCTCCCACCACTGGTTCCCATCGGCCTGGCGGACCGGTACTCCCTGAGGAGGGTCCCAGCCACACTCACCTGTGGTCAGGTTCACATACATCCTCTCACGAGAGCGAGGCTCCAAGATCTCCACCCAATCAGCGCTGTGGACACAAACATACACACTCTAAGTCACTGACAAAAACAATTAGCTGTGTTCTACAATCGAGGTACAGTTTCGCAAAGTAAGATGGTGTCACTTCAGGGCTTTACAGAGAACAGAACAGGTGGAACTCCCACATTTAGTCAGCGTGGTTTTACCAGAGATACAGTATGTGTCTTTTTGGCAACAATAATCTTCATTTAATAAGGCCTTCTAGCAGAAACAAGTACCATGTTGTACTGTACAAAGTTTAAAACTTAATTTCACAGGTGCAGTAGATGATGGTCTAGCCTCAGGACTGAGCAGTCTACTGAAGCAAACCGACAAACAGTAAACAACTCCCACAGTTGGACAGAGTGAGAGGTTTAAATCTATGCCCTTTCCCATATGGCTACAGTGTCAATATTTGTGTCCCCTATGAGTTACCATCTGTAAAAGAGTCTGTTAGCACTGATCTCATACCTTTTAAATATGAGATAGTGGTGTCTAAGTGTCCCAGAATAAGTGGACAGGTGGACTCTCACAGTGAGACAACAGCATGGAGTCTCACTGACCATAGTGTGGTATAGTGACAGAACGCTGCTGTGTGTGAGCTAGTGCAAACAGTATTGAGCTTAACTACAGAGTGGCAAAAGCCGAGTCAGCACAAACCACAGAGCAACAAGAGAGAGTCCAGTGAGCCTGAGGCAAAGAGACAGGCACATGGAATAGAATCATGTTTAAGGGTCAATCAGAAAGTTGGCAAGTAGAATATCCAGACAAAAGCTAAAGTAACATTATTGTAAATTTTCAAAACCTTTTAGCTTTACCATAATACACACCCATAGGCTGTATTTTTGCAAAGTCATGCATAATAGGGCTAAATGATATAAGGAAAAACATCAGATATTTTGAAGCCAAGTTGAGATAACATTTTTTGCACTATTGATGGAAGTTCAAAAAAGCAAAAAACAGTTCCTCTATAAACTGCTTCACAATTAGGGCTAAACAAGGCCTAGAATATGCTAGTGTGATGACAATGCAACTTATTGTGACCCAGGCCCTATTCCTTACATTACCCCAAAGTGCTCTAGCCTAGCAACAGTACGTAGTCAAGAAGGAGGGCAAGATGGGTGTGATTTCACAGAGGGGCAATTAGACTATGTTCTAAATATATGGAAAATTACAGGCTATGGGTCGTGTGTCAAACAAATGCGCTGCAGACTGCCATTACATTTGCTGCTTGGTGTACTACCTTTGCTGCTATACCTCAACAAATAACTGACAAAAAAGCAAGTACCACAGGCTTGAAGAACATTTAGCACTACATCTCCTTTGATCTAGTTCTGTTAGCTGGGCCAGGGAAATCCATGTGGGAATTATTAAACTTGGACACTTGTTTCTTGGGGCTGTGCATGTCGGTAGATGTCTGAAAATAAATTGAAATATCCAAGAAATCAAATCAAACCCATTTTTCTTACATAAAAGCCACATTGGAAAGCATTCATTTTCTTCATGATTCGGAATGAACTGCACTAACCTACTATCTGCGGGCCACCTCAAACAAATGAGCGTCACAAGAGAGTGCTGCTGGTTTGAACTTTTTCCATATATTCTGAGAGCATAAAAAAGCCTATCTCTGTTGTGCTGCATTGCATGGGTATTTTAAAGCAGACATAGGCAATGTTTTAGAGCCACTTGTAGCTCTTTAGCACCTCTCTTGTGGCTCTTTGAGTATATTTCTATGTAAGGTAAAGGTAAACCAACATTAAACAAGCAGGACTTCTTTATGTCCAAAACCATGTCAAAATCTGGTCTTAAAGTCTAAACAAGGTCAAAACTGGATTTAACCAGGTCTAAGTCTAAACAGTGTTTTAACCATATTTTACAAAGGCTTAATAAGGTCTTAACAAGATCAAAATGAAACCTTCATACCAGATTTTCAGAACTACAAATAGCCAACAAGTTAATCTTAGGAAACAGTTAAAATTCCACCAGTGGTAGGCTACATGTTTTGGTTGTGGCTCTTTACACAGTGGACATTGTGTGTCTATAGAAAGTGAACTAAGATAACACCTGAACTGCAGGACATTATGTTGTTTATGTACCAAAATATAATGAAATAATTTCCACGAGGCATGCTAAAAGACAACAGAATGTGCCTACAGGGGAAGATGAAGGGTTTTCAGTTCTGATACTAATCCCGAGATCAGGGTTTTATGGACTGATTGATACCCAATGTCCTCTAATGCAAAAACTAAAGCTATGATGATGATGATGATGGTGATTATTATTATTATCAGAAATTATAAACATAAAATAACATATAAGACTAGATGATGCTCAAAATGTCCAACTTC
>JAVQKG010159129.1:0-11052 GCA_036025885.1 Hypseleotris bucephala | reverse complement strand
AATTTAATCTCATATTGTTTAATTTTACTTGTAATGATTGTGTTTTTTTTTCCTTTAACTTGTCTTTATTTCTGTAAAGCACCTTGAATTGCCCTGTGTATGAATCGTATAAACTTGCCTTGCCTTGCCTTTACAACAGCTTTTAGTACTCACCAGCCCACAGCAACCACCATGAAATTAATATATAATAATAATTATTATTATTATTTTGTTTTTTATTATTCTTATTTACTTTCAAAAGATGTGCAGAATAATAAGATAAATACTTTGTTTTTTTCTAACTATAATGCAAGGACAAGGTCGTCACCAATCAGCAGCATCCTGCCTAACCTCATTATTCATTTAAATATCTAAGCCTTGGACCTGTGCGCATTAATTTGACACAAACCCTTGAATAGAGGGCAGCGTTAAATAGATTCTGGTGAAGTGGCAGCTCCACTGGTCGAGGGGAAAAGTTAGCTCTCTTGCTCTGCTCACGCTGACATCAAAAGCAATAAGTGGGAAGAACCATTGTAATTGCCTCAAAGCGACCTAGCCTAGCATGGGCATTGGTATACGCTAGCTTCAGAATGACTCCTCTAACACTTGTCTCTCTCCTGACAGCCCAGGTTCAGAGATCCACATCAGTACAGTGCCTCAAAACACACTTTAGAAAACACATCTGAAAAATGCTTGCTTAGATGGGCATTAAAACACAGCAGCAGAGACACACACCTATAGATTAAGTTGGCAACAATTATCAGTGACAGGCCTGCAGAAAATCTAGCACTTTGTCTCTATCTAGGCAACATCCATTGGCATTTCATCACATATGGTCCAAAATGCCATGCTGATGCCAGAGCAGAATGGTCATGCTGGCATTACTTGGGCTGATAGAATGGCTACGATAACTCAAAAAACCTTGTTACAACCAAAGTCTGCTAAACATCTGGCACTTTGTCTCCATCTAGGCAGCAGGTGCTGAATAGCAAGGCAAACAACACAGACTTGCTCAAATATGCTTTTTTTCTTGACTTTAGCACAACTGGAGCAAGGATAAAATTATGTGTGAGAATAAAAATGAAACACAAAAATCAAGGAATAGACTTGAGGTGTATTCAGGAGAGAATAGAAGCAAGAGAGCTGATGAGATGAACAATGGATGAAAGACAGACAGTGGAACAGCACAGTTAAAGATAAGGTGAGTAAGTCTTAGTGCTTTCTTACAAAGTCAAGAAGACCCTCTCAGCTATCAGCTCAATTTAAAAGTGTAGTGGGATTTGATTAGTTCAAAGTAGAACATGAACTGCAGTGGGAAACCCCCAAAGTCATAGTAAGAATAAAAAAAGTAGAAACTAGGCCTTTAAACAATTGCATCAGATGTAAGGCCTTTAAAAGGGCGTTAAAGGGACAAATTATATATTTTTCTCTCCACTTTAAGGCCCTTTTTCCTGCTGACAACGCCCTCTTCCGCACTACTGCTATGCAATGTATAGGACGTGGTACCAGAGAAGACTTACTATTCATAGAAAGATAAAAATCAAGTGTTTTCAGCTCTCAAGAAGGTGAGTGCTTTAGCACACAAAAAAATGTTTCTGAAAGGAACAACATCATAACATGGTAAAACCTTTCTCAATAAATAAACAAGGCAGCAATATTTTATGTGTCATTACTTTACAGTGTAAATCTCCTGACTGTCTTGATGTTCTTAACAAGGTCAGACATGTATCTTTTTTGGACATGGACATTGATGTGTTTATCTGCCGCTAGCTTTGGGATCATAACTAAACAAGCTGGGAAAAGACACATTCAAAACAAGTGTCAAGCTATTGTGGTGAGCTGTCATGGGCAGGAATGTGGCAATCACAGCGGATGAAAAGGAGAAATGAAAATTCACCAGAAATGCCTGTATGTGTTCATCACTGGTCAAACAGTATTCAGAATTGAGCCCATGTCTTTATCTTATTGTCTTTTTAGTTTTCTACCTTAAGTCACTTGACTATAGACAGTAACATCAGCCTACAAATTTCATGCATATATAAAAAATGATATATACATTATGACACTTTAATTTGGGTTGCAATGATAATCAAATTGAAATGGTAATTTTAATGGTCATAATCAGCAAATTATCAAGGCTGCAATCTTTTTTAGACAATAAATATCCCCTGCACAACACAAGTAAATGGCTGCTTAGGTTTAGCCCAAGTTTAACAGTTAATATTTTTGTGATTCCAGACCGTTTTAAAATGTGCTGTGAAGTAATTATGGTTTTAAAATATAATCTTATCACCATCTCAGTACTATCAATTAGATATTTTTATCAAAATCATGAAGCTCTATTGGTCCCAGTTTTATCAGCATATACAAATCAGGCACCCCGCAGCATACAGAGTCCAGTGTTCAGAACAAAGCATGTGCATTTTTAGACAAGCAATTTGCTTTTATCATCAGATTTTAAGTTAAATGTAAACCTAATGTTATTATTAATACAGACAATATCTGTAAGAACCTCAACACTAAAAGCCTTGCATGTAAACTTGAAACAAGTCAAGAAAGACTACTTAAAAGGAAGCAGGAAAAAGTTAGGAACTGATTAAATGCAATTTTTCAAAACATATCTAACCAGATAAGAAAATAATATAATAAGCATTGTAAAGCCTGGCTAAACTCTAATTGGATTTTGCTTCACAGTCACAAAACTACAGCGAGCCTTTCTGTGACTTGATGTGCAAGACAATTCGGCATAGTTGTAATTTTAGGTGACTTTTCGGTGTAATTTTGTGAGTACTTTTAAATAGGCCAGAAAAATTTGGTGTTTTTTCCATGCAGTGTAACTTCATTTTATTCTATTTAATGACTATGCCCAGGCAAAGGCAAGTAGAGGAAATACAAATTTGAATTGCTATAGGTTTCACTGCTGAACAAACATATAACACAAAATCTGTTCATCTTTGATTTATATCTAGTTTAGTATATCTCCTCACCTACCAATTTAGCTACCTAGCATCCTGGGACTGGCTGTTTTTGTAGGACCCATTCATCTGAAGGTGCGCCACCAGGGAGAAACTCACCTCAACTGATTCACTCATAAAAATAGATCAAATGCAGCTTGCAGAAATCTCTATCAGACAGCTTTAGCCCTCCAGCTACAATTAACAGTGCAGTCAGTGATAACAGGCTAAGTATAGAGCAACCTAAGGCAAGAATGCCAAGAACACATACAAAGAAAAAGGCTATATTCAAATATAATTTATGAACATGGTTATATGTGAAGATTTCTTAAGATCGCTTGAGAATTGTCCATCTGGCACCAACAACCAATCTATGTTCAAAATTACTTAAATATCCCCCTTCAGTCTTTATTTCTTCTTGGATTGAACTTTGGCAGATTTGTCATCAACATATGTGCATTACTACAATTCATTGGTTTGATGTAAACTGATTTGATTTGAACTCGCAAGCAAGTACATTGTTCTTCCTATTCAAATGACCAATAAGTGCATAAGGCATGCACGTCTCTGCTTTAGTCATAATACTACACCACTCTTGCAACATTTCTGGAGAAGTTGCATGTTTCTGTCTGAATAATTCATTGAAATAATACAATATTAAACAAATCCTTTTTGTGCTTATTACCATGTAAATCAAATGACATTGTGAGAACATCGTTACCCTTAGAATGAAATGCATCTGAAATGTAAATATGATTTATGTATTGTCTCGGTGCTATTGGTGGATTCTGCCATTGTTACTAGATACATTAGATTAGGAGGGAACTAGCTAGATTATGCATGACAGAATACCAAGCATAGTAGATATACAACATCTAGAGTGGTGAGTGTGAGGAGACAAACAGAGGGGGTGAATCCTCATGAATATCTTTAATGTGCTACTGAAAAGGTTTGTCTGCAACTCGGTGCGGTGGAGGAGGCATGCATAAGCAGACAAGACTGAGGGGAAAGTGTGTGAACCAAGCATCTCTTTCAGCAGCACAAACTCACTTGTATCTGGTTGTCATTGGGGGATTGGCTTTTTATAGCGTCCCTTTCTTATCTCAAACTAGGTATCTGTATGGCTCTGTGTCTGTCTGTCACCCATGTTATCTTTGTGCTTGTTCTTGCGCTTGTCCGACCACAAAATTGACAAGAAGTCACGAATTGGAGATGGGACTGGATGACAGCGTAGTGTGTCCTTCACACATGGTTTTCTAAGGCCTTTTGCATGCCCCTTTGACTCTCTGCTTTACAAAAAAGTCTGCACAAATAACCCATTAATCTTTTCTTAGGATGCTAGTTTTTCACTCCGCTCTCTTTTTCGACTATCCAGTGGTGTTTTGCATAATTAGGCCACTTATATCAAATGCAGGCGGATTCTAATGGAGCGCTAAGGGGACATATTTACTTTAATTACTACTCTCAGTATCTCTATCTGTTATCCCATGCTCATTCAATACCTCCCCGGGAGACTGCAGCAGCTACATCAGAGCAATAGAAGACTGAAGAAAACTGTGTTTCCGTCAAAAGGTCACCACCTCCCACTGAGGAGTTAAGATAGCGTTTGACCTTAGTGCCCATTACAGCGCCGTTACTGCTCAACCACAGTCACAGGGGAACAAGCAGACAAATAAAAAAAGTCTACCTCTCTGTTTCGAGACTCTTCCATTAAAAGTAAAAAGTAAGTGCACGAGAGAGCAGGGGGCACACATGTGTAGTGAACTTTTGTACAGTTACCTTTGTGTGAGTTGCATCAGGTGTGCGTGCATGTGTTATTATTTACAGGAAGCTTTTAGAAATTCTGTCAAAAGCCGGAGCCAAAAAAAAAAAAAAAAACTCCAAAGTGCACTTTAGCACCACAGTCCGCAGCCGCCAGTGTGCTTTTACTCCACGTGAGCTTGAGAAGACATGGAGAATGAAACCTCAAAGCCACCACATGAGCCGGCTGATTGAACTGCTGTAACACCAGAGTACACTTCTTGATGGCAAAGTCTGGAATTGTAATGTGCTGCTTTCACCCTAATTTATACTCGTCTTTGTGGCTGTTCAAGTCCAAACTTCCCCACAGTTTCCCTCATCCATTTTACTGAGTCAGGCTGAACAATGGAGTGACGAGAGAGAGAGAGAGAGAGAGAGAGCAAAACTTAAGAAAACAAAAGAAATCGCCCTGCCATCACTGACTGGCATTCCTCATTATTGTCATCATTAGTCTTAGTAGCTTGTCATGCGTTGTTGCTCCTTAACTAGGCTCCCATTTGTAGAAAGCCTCGTCATGGCGCATGTAGAGTGACAGGTCTGAAAGGGACTCTTCACACTTGGGAAGCTTTGCATGAGAGACAGGAAGTTAGCTGGAGGTCTTCCCCGGATGATTCATTGCAAACGGCAATCAACATGGCATCTGTCCATCTATACATTTAATCCAGCTAGACGTCATCGTAAAGTGAGGGAATTCTTGGAGTATTATATTACATCATTATCCCCAGAGGTGAAAATTGGCCTTCAATCCTTGACAGGAAAAATGGCTAAGCATGTTGTTTTATTGCAATCTCAGTTGTCATCACTCATTTATTCATACTTTTTCTCTAATTCCTGTTAGGGGTGACTGGAGACTATGCAAACAACTGTGCGAGTGCAGAGGGCTGACACCTAGACACACAAATGGTTAAATCTCACATTAGGGGCAATTTAGACTCACCAATATCCTAAAACGTGCTATCCTAAAAATAACTGGGTGAATGCACAATGGAGAGGACATGTATGTTCCACTCAGAAAGCCAGTAAGCCAAGCATTGAACCCACAACCTCCTTGTGTGGGTGCTGACCATTCAACCACTACAGTTCATCTATGTCCCTAACTGACGGTTTTGACAGTGAGCTTAAATGGGATTTGCTGCGCTTTGAGAGCAGTGACAATAATGCACACTAAAGGGACAAAAAGTGGTAGCAGCCTTGAAAGCAGAGTGTGTTTACAAGAAATTGTCAAAAAAAAACATAGTGGTGTGTTTGGGAGTAATATCTGTAAGTTTATGCCACACCTGTTGCTCTGGTCTTGAATAATTTATGACACTGACATGCCAGAACTGCCGGTGTCCTATTCTGTTTAAATTTACCACATCAATCTGCTGCTGAAGTAAAGGTGAGAGCGTACACAGCGGAGCAGAAAGAGAAGAAGGATGAAAAGATAAAAGGTGAATGTGTATGTGTGTGTGCTCGTATGTGTTACTGCAAGGTCAGACTGGTCTATCAACAACAGAACACCATGGCAACTCTGTCCTGTGGGCTAGTTTTCTTCACTTTAGTTTTGTTAATGATCTAATTATCTCTAAATTATCAGGTTAACAAATACATTTAATAGAGATAAGAGATAATAGAGTAAGCAGTGCAAAGATTAATCTATGTCTGCTTTTGAACAGTCAGAGGTTGTTGATGACTGGAAACTAACCCTGCAACTATGGGCCTTGAGCAAGGTACAGCCTGGACAGTGGACAGTTGGTTGCTTTGCTGACACATACACTGACAGATAAACATTCAGAGGACCCACAATAACACAAGAAGAGCACGTAATAGGGCTGCATCATTTTGAAAATTTATCTAATTGCAATTTTCAGGACAAATATTGGGTATTGGTGTTAGATATGCAACATGTAGTTTTAAAAACAAGATTCAGTTCACTTCACTTTTTCAAGAACATCTGAAAGAAGACTAAAATATTAACTGTTAAAACTTCCACAAGAATCACATGCCTTTCAATGCATGGTTAAATCTACAAATCCTTTTATTTTGTTTTGTACAGAGAATATTACATTGCCTAAAAAAATTGCAATTTGCTCATTGCATTGAATTTCTGGTTTTGATTTGATTGGAAATTTGCAGCCCTACTGAGGATCAAACCCACAACATGTTTTTCCCTCTAATTGACTGATTTGCCAGGTTAATGCCTGTTGATGAGTTGCAGGTGTTCTCAAATACAATGTCACACCAATGTTGAGCCCATATTTGTGGCCTTAACAGACACCATTAACATTCTGTCACTCTACCTGCAAGGGCATGGTGTAAGCACAGAGCGGATATGATACATGCTATGCAGAAAATCAATGGGGATCAACTCAGGTAAATGCCCCTAATAAACTTAGAAAGCCTACAGTATCATAAACACTAGGGGGTCCAAAACAAACACAAGAATGACAATGATGGGTGACAGAGGGAACAGAATCAAAGTGGATGATGGAAAAAAGAGGAAAGAAACTTGCACCTGCAGTTCCCAGCTGTGCAAAGCTTATTCTGAATCATGGCTCCCCCTGGGGAGACTGCTTAGCGTTTCATTTGGAAAACAGGGATTAATTGCAGCCAGTGCAGAAGTGTGTGTGATGAAGGGACACTAGGTGTGTATGGCAGTTTATGGTGGAGAGAAACTTGGCTTCCTACCTGAACGTCTATAAATAAGGCAACCTCATTCAATTCTGAGCAGACCGCACCGTAACATTGTGAGATTAGAGGTTTTGGGCACAGAAAGATGTTTTTATGAGGATTCAGAGTCAGATGGGATGAGGTGTGTTCATTCACATGATTGGATCTTGCAATTGTTTTTCTGAGCTTTGCAACACCCAGAATAAAATAAAAGTGATATGATGTGGCACTGTTATTCAGAGGTCTTTTCAAATACATTAGTGTCTCACTTAAAGATAGTGCAGCAGAGTCAAAAAGATGGCTAACCATTGAAAATACATACTGTCACAGTCCTCCATCATATAGCACACAAAAGGTCTTAATTGCCTTTATTTCTGTGTAATAAAAGCTGTGGGCCACAGTCTGTAAGATCTGTTGTTAGTTCCAGTAAATTACATACATTGGGGTAAATTTTAATCTTAGGAATCAATCACAGAAAGAGATTCACGTGCCATAGAAGGAAAAAATGAGGTGCCTTACAGTTATACACATACCCAAAGAGCTACAACTATTATTCCTAAGCCATACTGGGCCCACAGCCACAACCAAACACACTGATCACACTAGGAAAGTCACAAGCAAAGCAGATGTGTCCCAAGGTAGGCGCGTCTTGCCCATGTGCAACAACTGCCATCACAGACTTGAGTGGGAATGCAACAAGCAAATGACCCCCCACCTGAGCTACTCCCACGACTCGAATCCACTTGCACAAATAAAGCGGATGTTGTAGTCATCAGATGAGTCAAGTATCATCCTCCTTCATAGGCACTACAAAAGGTCCCAACTCAGATCTGAAAATGAACTGGTGGTTTATCCAATTAAGGATGAAAAAACACATTAGGACAGATGCAGCATTCCCACGCTAGTCACACTAGAAATGCCAATCAAGTTCGGCTGCCGGCCTGCCTCCAGTAACTTACACACAGACAAGTACACAGAGGCAGACAGTGAAAGAATGAGAGCGAAAGCACACCACAACACCAGACTTTCTCAAATGAGCTGTTTGGCGCTCCCATTGTTGCCATGTTTAGAAATAGTCTCGGCTAGGTTATTTTAAAATTACCTTGCACTTAAACCGTTACAGCACGCCACCAGGAGAGCCGGTCATTAGAGCTACCATATACAGTGGCAAATGAGATGCAGAAGTGAAGTATACCGATTTACATAATTCTTCCATTTGAACATGGAGGAGCAGTGTAAGTCAGGTGATGGCTTGACAAGTATACCCTCCTCATTTGAATTGGAAAGAAGAATGCTGATTTAGTGACAGTCATAACTACTGTGTATTAAAAACAGTATTTATGATGATTATAAAAGATGGTAGATTGGAGGAAAAATTAATACATTTAAGTCTTCAATAAAACAGATTATGAGAATGCCATATGAATATCTATTGCACTGAGAATAGCTCATAATTTATCATCAAATCATTTACCTCTTAGAAAGTGTAACGTAGGATAAACAGATGGCACATTAATCAATGTATAAGCAGCAGGGTGTTTTATTAATTGTGTTTTTATGTGCCAAGTGAACTGGCAGGAAATGGCATTATGCTTTTATGTTTTCCTATCCCTCCCCCTGACCTGTTATGGCTGCGCTTTTTGAAGGCTTAATGATGAAAGGGACGTTTCTATGGTTTGAAGCCTAGGCTATATGTAGCTATGTCACACTGTTACAAACTACCCCAGCTACACATTTAGTTTAATATTGTCAAACTTGTTTTCTGTGAACAGTTTCCTTTATTCTTTACAATTCTTATATATCCTATTTTTTAGTGGCATCAAACGCAAAAAATGAAAAACGCCTGCACAACCTAAGAAGAAGCAATCACTTTTCTATTAAAGTGAACGGAGAGACCGGTGGAGCTGTTCTGAGTTAGCTCCCATATTAAAATCAGAGCGAGTGTGCGCACGGCTCTATCACGATGGGAATTAAGGCTTTATTGAATATCCCTTGAGAGTCCACATCCGCTGAGAGTAAGACAACACAGGATAGTGCAAGCAGACCACAAATAACAGGCAGCCAGCAGCAGAAGCCATTGGAGTGGCCAAGCCCCCCTCCTTCTCTCCTCCAAGCGCCTGTGTGTGCTTCTCACTCCGCTTCCCACACACACAGAGAGTAAGCCGGAGAAACGCTCAAGTTGGTGACTGAGCGGAATATAGATGCGAGTGAAGACAAGAGGCGCTGGAGCTGTGAGTTGCACATAGTCAAACTGTTTTTTTCTCGCCATACGAAGCGCGTTCATTTAGGCTACCTGTCAAATTCATTCACAGAACACGCAATTGCACCGGTTGTTGCCCGCGACTACATGCAATGAAGGACGCACTTCTTCGTGGGGAAAGGGGAAACTTGGCTCGATACTATTTGGCAGAGCAGGTGCGTAAATACGTGTCTGATACAAAAACAGCCAGCACACAAATAGGCTACTTTAAAAGAGTAGTGGTTCTGTATAATGCTAAAATGCCACGTTCACAAGCACACTCACACGCGTAACTCCTGTCCTACCTGGTACACGAGGAAAGCCAATAGGATGCGGACTCCAGTCTCCATAGCGGTGCGTTGGGGAAATGTTTCTCGATTCACGAACAAAAATGTTAAAGAGTCAACACAGGGTGGTAGAGACTGAGTCAGCTCTGTACATAATTCCAGTGTCCAAAGCGAGTGAGAAGAGGAATGCCTTGAGCCGTTCTGCCAGCAGCTGCCAACTTCTCCCAAATACAACTGCAGTCTGATCAGCAAAGCCTTGGATAGAGTGAAAGCGAGACCACGACCAATGGATTTATGAGTACGACACGAGGGGGAGAGAGCGCAAAGAGGAGGGGAGAGGAGAGGCGTATTGAGTCTCGATCAAAGTCTATAATATTGATGTGGTCATTGGAGAATTTGGCCATGCAAATCATAATTTATCGCAGGTGCGGAAGATTTACGAACCCGACGCATTATCAGGTGTCTCTTTTTTATAATGCTGTCTTATGATTGTAATAGCATTGCTTCTAATCCTTGCCATTTTAAGGTGATTTATCGTTTCTGTCAGCCGATGTTCAATGCACGGCCGTGCGTGCCTCTATTAAATCCACCCCATGCACGCTGAAAGTGAGCGGACACAACGGTAGCCAGCGACGCCTGAGGGGCGCCCTGAGAGAGGGAAACTTTACTAATGAGGCTTCCACCAGGATATTGTGTGTTACATTAAACCAATGCTGCATTAAATTATATGTACAGGACTCACCGTTCACATCTGTAGGGGTTATTATGAGAATCAAACAGGTTTCGGAACAGCAGGGTCACAAGGCACTGGGTCAACACACCACTATGATTTCACGAGTCCTCCATTAAAAAAATATTGATATTTATTACTTCAACGAGTGTTGTTATTTTATCATTCATCAGGACTGTCATTACATTTGACAACTTTAAAACTTGACCATGTGTGAGATTTTGTCTTGTTATACAGTTAGGATAATATAGTATATATGCTCTTCATGAGTGGTGAGCAGAAATTCTCTTTATTCTTCTTTCCTTAGATGCTCAGGTAGGCATCTATTGCTATCACTTTTTTCTTCTAAACTAAAGCAACAAATGCAATGTAGCCTATAATGGTAATGGTACCGAGAAAAGACTGGACTCAAAC
>JAVQKG010159034.1:0-12400 GCA_036025885.1 Hypseleotris bucephala | reverse complement strand
CAGGATTAATGTGTGGAAGTTGGGTTTAATCTATCCAGGAAAAAGAGAGCAAGAGCACGCACGGCTAAAGCAAAATAATGTCCGCTATGGAGAGATCTATAGCCCAAACTGAGCTAAATATAGTATTGAGGCAGCTGTAGTGGGGGGTCAGCACCACAGACAGCGACACATGCAAGCTAATTTAGGGGACTTTATTTACGGAGTTTTATCATTATACCTATGTAATTTTAGTTTACGTGTTCATTTTTGTATTTAGAATGTGTGTTTTTTATTAGAAATTTTAGAAAGAAAGCAGATGCACTATGTGGGAAATATAAGGCAAAAAAAAATGTAGGTGGAAACATTTCAGCACCACAGACAGCGACACATGCAAGCTAATTTAAAGACTTGAGTTACTGACTTTTATCATTTTACCTTTGTGATTTTAGTTGTGATTTTTATATTTAGAACGTTTTTTTTTTATTAGAAATTTATTACGGTACGCAGATGCACTATTGAGCAAACATCAGGCAAAAAAATGTAGGCGCAAATGTTTCAGCACCACAGACAGCAACACAGGTGGGATAATTTAGGGACTTTATTTACTGAGTTTAATCATTGCACCTTTGTAATTTTTAATGTGGCAAACATTGAAACATTGTTTATCTATCAAGAACTAAAATCTATCTGGAATCATCTGTGGGAGGAGATGGTTTATTTCAGCTCTTTCATATCTATTTTAGTTTTTTAGTTCAAAAAGTGAAAAAAGATTTCAGCTCATTCTGATACTTCCTGGCTTCTGTGAGACCATGATAGAGGGTTGAGAAGGAGAGGAAGAGTAAGGGGCTCATGATTAAAACTTTCAAAGACATATTCTTTTTGTATTTTTGTTTTTCACTTTCACAAAATCAGGTACTGCATCTTTAATAAAATAATTCTTGAGATCCTTGACATCCTAAAATACTAACTCTATCTTATCTGTAAAACACCAGATTGCTTGCTAAAGTTGATGTCTGCATTGTCATCTAAAAACATGTTATTTACACGTTTTGACTTGCCCCCTTGCCAAAAATCAATGAATCAATGAGAAAACCACTTATCTAGATCACTAACTCACTAAAACATCTAATATTTCCATTCAAGATAGCACCAGTCAACCCATTTGTAGTCTTATCTCCAGCACACAGAGGTAATTTCCAACATGGTGGCAGTAGGGGCTGAGTGGCTGCATGCTCAAGGCTGTGTCAGCGTTCTACAATGTGAACCATATCAATAAAGGGCAGCATTAATTAGAAAAAGAGATGGATTGAAGGAGGGGGCAAGAGAATTTATGACCTGTACATGTGTCCGGGTTTGAACTGGTTGTTAAAGAATAGGCCTGCAATTGCATAGAAAAATATGGGATACATTTGTTGTTTTTGTTTTGTTTAATTCCAGTTTTGTTAGTGTGATAATGATGATATTTAGATTAGGATAAAAAAAATTATATCCTGTTATATCGTTCGTATACTTTATTTTGGTGGCACAACCGATTCTGCATGCTGTGTAGATAGGAATTAATCATATTTATATTGGTTTAAATCTGGTAGTAAGATCTTACACAATGTTAATTAGAAAGCACAGACCTCCGGCCAAGGCAGCTTATTTCCACAAATCACTCTCAAAATTTAATCAGCTGGTCCTGGTGTCATTTTTGACCTTCCCTGAAAATTTCAACTAAATTGGTGCTGTACTTTTTGAGTAAAGTTGCTAACATATACCATTGAAATCCTGGATACATGCGAGGATTTGGATCACTCCCAAAATTTACTAAATTCTTCCTTGTCTTATCCCTGACCTTTCTTTAAAATTTAATCCAAATCTGTTCAGTAGTTTTGACATTAAGTTGCTAATAGATGCTATTCTTTTGAACAATCCTGAATCCAGGTGGTGATCTGGAGCACTCCAAAATTATAATTGAATGTTCCTTGTGACATTCCTTACCTTCCCTGAAAATTTCATCCAAATCGGTGAAGTACTTTTTGAATAAAGTTGCTGAAAGTTGCCATTCTTTAAAATTATCCCGCATCCAGACAGTAATCCGGATCACTACCAAAATCGAATCAATTGTTCCTTGTATCATTCCTGAAAATTCCATCCAAATCCATTACTTTTTGCATAAAGTTGCTGACAGACAAACTGGGGTGAAAACACTACCTCCTAGATCATTTTCACAAATAAGCTTTTTTATATATTGCTCTTAATACCTTCCTATACAAGGCCCTTGCACACTCCTCTCCTTGAGTCTATTAATAGCTGGATCCTTAATTCCTTGATTCGGCATCAAAGGGAGCGTGCACTCGGCCTTTGATGCTGCGGCAGAAGATACAGGAAGTGGGAGACCCGTTGTCACGACAACCTCCGCTTTTCCTACCATCTCGCTGATCCCATTTACAAGCATCAGAATCGATAGTCGCAAATGTCTAATCAGATGATGACAATTTGATGTTAGGACCGCAAAAATGTAAATGTTTTTTATTACAGCTTGATTCGATTTCAATTTTGGGTATAATAGAAATGGGATCTAATAAGCAGGTCTGGTTCGGAACACAGACAGGTGAGAAAATAAAGTAAAAATCCATTAGCCGGGATGACAATGTTCACTTTTAAACATGATCCAAAAACTAAAAACCAGATTTGTGCCCAAGTGTTTTTAGGCATGATTTCTAGCCACAGAAAATAGAGCAATTTTAGTATAATTTAATCATCAGAAAGTGGCAAATTAGGCACAGAAGACTGAAAACTCCATTAGCAACAAATAGAATTATTTAGTACAAAGAATAGAAATGTAGCTAAAAAGGAAGGGGTTGCCGACTAAGAAAAAGTTGGCAGTTTAAACCCTGTTCCAGCAAATGTTTACTATTGTTGTGCCCTTGAGCAAGAGGCTTCACCCACATAGCCACAGCAGCACTGGTAAACAAATGACTTTTTGCACATTACTTGGCTTTTTTTTCTTACACAAAAGACATTTGTGTCATTCTAAACTGTTTTAATCTACAAATTCAAAATACACCCAATCAATAATGCACTAAAGTAAACAACTTTGGGCAGCACGGTGGTATAGTGGTTAGCACTCTTGCCTCACAGCAAGAGGGATTGAGGGTTTGATTCCCGGATCCGGCAGTCGGGGCCCTACTGTGTGGAGTTTGCATGTTCTCCCCGTGTCTGCGTAAAAACATTTACAATAGGTTTCCCATTGTGGCCAGGACTAGACCCTGTTAAAGAGATTGTGAATTTCAGTGGGACTTTCCTGGTTAAATTAAGGTATGAAATAAACTAAAAAAAAAAAATGTAAATAAATGCTTCCTAAATCTACTATTGCTTGTATGACCTCTGGCATTTGAAGTGCAAAAACATACTATTTACATTACATTTGATATCTGACTTTCAAATCAGTAATAATTAGAATCGTAAAAAGTTACAAATACCAATTTAGGCAAAGCATATTTCAACATCATTACCAGCAAATGGCATAAATAATTTGCAAATGATGCAAAAGTTTGACAATTGCTTGAATGGGAAGATATGACCCATTGCAATTGGCTTTGAAAGTGAATTACCTATTGCAATTAGCTTAGAAAGTGAATGGGTTCTGACTGCCAGCCATATTTTACCCAGGAAAAAGTAGCATTTTTGGCCTAGTAGACATTTCTAATTTGAGACACAAGCTATAAGGCTATTTGCCCATTTGCCAGCATGTTTACTGATTGCGTGCCATCTCTTCCTAATAATATCGTGTGTGAATATTATTACGCACTGGTGTTTAGCAATTTATCCCTGATAGATCATTATAATAATCGGTTATGGCCTTAAATGTTTGTCGTTTCTCAGCCCGGGCTTGTTACGAAGGCCGTTTTTGTCGGCTGGTATCACGCAGCATTTCTCGGACTAAAATGAGCACTCACTTCCACCTCATTAGTGATTACAAATCTGGTCGGAAAGTGCTGCTACCCCAAAACTCATCGGCTTGTGAAAGACGCTAATGATAGTGTGGGGAAATAGATATGATAAACAGTACGCTAAAGGCTAGTCAGATAGCAATGGGGAAATGTACTGAAAATGGCTAATACAGCAAGTTAGCAGTTTGGAATCTAGTGATGCAGGTGTGGAATTAGAAACTACTCAAATGTAAACATACACTTAAATTTTGGGGGATGGTTGTGGGTTGTGGGCTAAGCTAAAAATATAGAAAATGATGCAAAAAGATTATATCAAATACAGTGGTGAATAAGCTAAAAGACAAAGGACCTCCACCAAGGCATTGTCTTTATCTTGCAATGTTAAAGATGGTGCTTACTATTGTGGAAATATGATATTTCTAGTCCAGGGGTAAATGCTTAATAAGTTGCACCACACGAGACACAAATGTAGAAATAACTGGACCTAGTTTTATGATTACCTTTACTGGGATACTGTAAAGCTAACTGTAGCTAAAGTTAGCATCAATCAATTTTAACTATGGGCCTTAGGCAGAGTACATCCTGGACAATTGTCATATAGTTGCAGGGTTGACAAAGAGACATGCACTGACAGTAACCATTCACTATCATATTCATTCACCATGCGCAATTTTCAATTCTCCTAACACTTGGGGAGGAAATGCAGACTCCTCTCAGATAGATTATAGTGTGTTGGCAGGCTTGGGTATCTAGCCTGCAACCTCCCATGAAAGCTAACCACTCTGCCATCATTTCCGACAACATTGACAGAGGTGAGAGTATCAAAATAATGCTAAAAACAAATTATTTCACTAGGATAAGATGGTTTTTGTAATGGCAATATCATGTCTCGTGTCCCATTTAACTTAAATTACCAAGACAGCCAAAAAGCCACTCTCTCCAAGCTTGCCCTAGTCTTTTGCCATCATTTCTTACAATGCCACACTTGGACAGCCTCTCCCATCTAAAAGCTACCATTTCTTCACCAAATGAGAAATCTTGCTCTCGGCTCATGTCTTGGGATATTTTAGTTTTAAAAGCAGTCATGTTCCCTTTCCGAATTTAGGAATTTTGTCATCCCCCGGGAGTCTTCTTGGCCTCCTTAGTGCACTTTTTGACAGCACACAAATCATGTCCGCTCTGATGAAGCTAAGAAACTAATAATGCTAGCAGTGATTCCATTTTAGATGTTTTTTTTCTCCCTTGGGGTGAATGTAATCTGATTATCTTGGCTTAGCATCAGATCTGAACATTGTCAAACATACCGCCCGTCTTACAAATTATTATCCTTAGCAAGTATTCATTATTTAGTAATTCTATACATTTGAGTTGTTTATGTCTTGTTAGCTCCAGGCAAATATGGCAATGCTAAAAATAAACCCAGCAATTGCATTCAGGAATAAATATGATTCATTTTGTTTGTTTACTACATAGTATTGTTTAATATAGGGCTCATATGTAATTGTATTAGGAAACATGCGCGAAGAAAGCTATATTACAAAGATGGGACATTTTTAGCACTATTTATGTTGCTTTTCCTGTTAGGGGTGGCGGGTGTTTGGAGCCTATCCCGGTAACTATGAGCTTTAGGCAGGATACACTCTGGACAATGGCCAGTTAGTCGCAGGGCTGACACTGAGACATTCACAGACAGTATGGGGAGAACACACAAACTCCATCCAGAGACATTGCAGTCGGCCAACTAATCTGAAAATAAAAACTATATTCTGGTTCATCTTTCTGGTTCAGTGTGCAGCAATTTGCAAATTTTGGCATAGATTTTGTGTCAGAATGCTTTTTAGCGAAGCTTGGGACAGACACAAATCTTTGTAAACCTTTATGACTGGATTACATTATTTACAGTAATATGATTTCGGGTTTTTACTTTTACAATTTTTACTTTTATTTTTTGCTTTTATTTCTGGCAACTAAGGGCCTTAGCCGGAGTATATCCTTGATAGAGGTGGGCTATATGGAAAAAATATAATAACACAATTTTTACTTCGCCAATATTACAAATTTAGTTTTATGACAACTTAGGTGGACTTTGAACTTTTCACCTTACACAGAAAACTAGTGCTACATAAAATAATTTTTACTACTAATTAATTGTTCATTAACCTGGCAAAAGCCAGATCGATGTCTGCTTCAGAGTGACGAAGTGAATGGGAGCGGTACAAGATGGATTTCCGTGAGGTTGGGTTGCCAGATTGGGAAACCTCGCGAAAATCCAGCTTGCAGGGCAAGGTTAATTGTACATCCAATGCAATGATGATCATACCCCAATACTATTACTTGAAAGCACTGTATCACGATTCAACGATCTTCCCAGATTAGCCCGATCTTCATAACTTCATATCATGCTTCAATTTTTATCGTCCACCCTTAATCCTTGACCATGGCCAGTTAGTTACAGTAGGCTTCCTAGGGCTGGAGGATTAATCATCATCAAATCGCAAATCTAATCGCAACCACCAAATCCATTATAAAATCGCAGTTAGATTTTTTTCTAAATCGTTCAGCCCTACCTTTCACTATCATTCTTTAGATGGCTTTTTAGAGTTCACCCAAAGATATGCATAACAGTTGAAGTAGAAATCCCTTTGCAGACTCAAACTAGGTCAAACCCACAGCATCTTTGCTACAATCATTTCTCTACTCCACTGACTTCTACTGTATACCCACCTTCTGTTTCTACGGACACTCTGATATCCACTATTTTCCCCTCTGCCCTCCTTTTACTTTGATACTTGCATACCCCCCACCACTGATAGTTACAAAGACAACGGCTGAAGAGAGCTACCACTCCCCCTCCAAGCCTGGCCGTCTCGCACTTACAAACTACATCTGACAGAGTCCATCTTTGCGTATGTTCTGATACACTGTCTAGTCTTGTCAGCGTGAGGGGAGAGGAGAGAGGAGACAGCAGTCAAAGGGCTCCATCTATGAGGTGTTTCCGGGCCGATCAATTCAGTGGAGGTCCGAGTGCTTTCTGAACTTTTATACTGGTCCAGTGTATATATAGTAAGCGCCAATAGAAAGGAAAGCTACTGACAGAGATGGAGGAAATAGATATAGGAGTGGTGGGAAGGCTTCTTTTAGAATTGGACTGTGTTTTAACTGTTGGTGTTGGTATTAACTAGTGTTATCTTGTCTCAAAAAGATGCTTTATAATTGCATTATTCATTGACTCCACAGTTACACTGTTGGGGGCACACTGACAGAGGCGTGGCTGCCAGTCTGCGCCTATGGTCCCTCCAACCACCACAAAACATCCATCACATTCATTCCTTATCAATGAATGTCTTGCCCAGGATCACATCAACACGCTTGGGCTGGGATTCGAACCAGCAACCCTCTGGCTGCAGGGTGAATACTTACCCACTGCGCCTTTATATCTGATATTATTTTGATAGGGGTCTTTACTTTAATTTACTCTCTGAACTACTGTTTAGGTTTAGTTATAGTTTAGGCTTGGTTTGGATCTCATAACTTAAAAAATAAACAAGGTCTGAACCAGGACTAAACTCTAAAAACTAGGACCATATTTTCTGCCACTCCCATCTTTTACTACGTTTTTCATCAATTTGTTTATCTTTTATATTTATATATTCATACTTGGCCCTTTGGCGGCCGCTCTGGCTCTGGCGTCCAACCCTGGCTATTGCATTAGTATCGAACTCTTTCTTGACGACTCGAAATCAGCGAAATTGAAATCTTTGCAGAATCGCGGAGAGACGTGGGACTTTGAGCTTAATGCGCGGAGATAGATGAAGTGCTATTTGGAATTATTTATAAGGCCTCCAGCAGATCCAGGAGGAGGAAGAGGGAGGAAGAGCCGTACTGACAATGCTGCTGAGGTTAGCGGTTCAAATCCCGGAGGATTAACTGGCAGAACCCATGTACTCGGAGCGGTAACGGGGCTAATTGAAGAGAACGGGCAGCTTAGAAGACACTTTGTAACTGCTGATTGGGGTTAAAGCATACCACCACCAAGGCCTGCTTAAAGAGCTGCAGTGTGGGAAAGTAAGTACAAGTAGAAAGCTGTTCACAGTATACTATCCTTTCCTTGTATTGAAGAAAATATTGCTGAAATGGTCTTTGTAGAAGCTATTTGTGCTTTGTTTTTTTCCCCAAGGGCTACGCTAGGGCCAGGGATTGTTATGGAGAGCCAATAGCCTACAATTACAAACGCAATGTCCAATGTTTTTGTGATAGGGCAAATCTAGTTTACTGCCTTGACATTGAAAAACTCATGCATTTTCTGTCTATTGCAATTGGTATGTGACACACAAATTGGATTGTGCCTTTAAAAGTCTTATATATATAGATAATTCTTATGTGGTGTGTTCCTTACCATGTTACCAAGCCTCCTGAGGGCCAGACATCGACTAGTCAAGGGTTACACTTTGCCCAGGTTTGTCCCATTCTTTTTTGTAGATACATTTCAGAGTCTATTTTGAATACATTTAGGTTACAATTTTATATTTTACAGCATTAAACACACAATGATTATCTAATACAAGCTGTTTTGTGGAGCTCCCACTTGGACTCTCACTATTTGTGCCAGTTTTTGGAGGTAATAAAAAAATCTCCAACCAATTTTTATTTCTTCTGGGAAATAAACAAAGCCTTGACAGCCAAACATGCATCTTCTCCAGTCAGTTATGTTGTTAAATAGTGGCAAAAATGGTTTCTTCTTGGAAAGAACTATAGCTCAACATATTTAGTTATTCGCCATACCTGCCAAACTTTAGACTTTAGTATGTGTTTTAGGTAGAACAATTAAAACATGATAAAAAGTTCAGAAAAGTCAGTTTTGCATAATATAGGATCAGAGTTTGTGGGATATCATTTGACAAACATTTTACTTTAGTCTCTGCCCTGGCTTCTACAGACTACAGACAATCTACTACCTACAACCCACCACCTACTATACATCATAAAACAGGGTCGAGTAGTCAATTTTAAGAATTTCCTATTTTTAATTATTTTTCTAATCAATTAAAATTACAGACTAAGGGACTCAGGGAACTAACTAACAACTAAAAGCAGTAGCCACCTTGTTTGAAGTAAATTGCGGACACATTGTTAGTGTATTTCAAACTAAAACAATATTGGTTGATTACAGCAAGTTTATATCTTTTTTCTTCTTCAAAACAAAAGCCAATTTCAAAGTTACTATTTTAAATCTGGCTCAATTTGACAGCCACACGCTAATAGACTAGCAGGAGAGCCCATGTTTGGTCATCAGAATGGTGCTGACCGGGCGACTTGCTTCTCCATAAAGTCCAGTGTTGACGTGTGCTGACGCACTTGGGGCCTGAGGCAGCAGCAGTGGGTCCTTCCCTCCCTCCTCTATCCATCGATCCACCATGACTGTGCACATGAAAACCTGCTGCGCTGATTTATGGGATGTCATTTCCACGGTAACGGCCCACGAGAAGCCCCACCCCCCTCACTGTTTCTCTGTGATCCGCCTCGGGCCCCAAGCAACTCCCCGGGGTCCTAGAGCCTGGTGCTGCTCTGATGTGGAATAATCGCTTTTATACTGGTATTTCAATAAACATCGATCATAGCATTTGGAGGTTATGTATTTCTTTATAGTCAGCATGGTTCTACACATATTAGACTTTAATGTTGGGGCTATCATAAAATACATGGGACCTTCAAGGCATAATAGGATTTGATGCACATTTTATGGTTATAGTGGAAATGCAATTATTCATATTGGTGTATTTAAGTTTTCTAAAATAACTTTAAATGTTAGAAAATGTAAAAAAAAATAAAAAATAAAAAAAAAACTCTGTCTGACCTTGTTCTATAATGAAAAGTAGGTAATCAAAGTCATAATTATTTTACTTTAGTCCATCTACAGCAACATCAAATCAGTAGCCAATAGTACAGTTTTACTTTAGCCCCTCCCCTGGCCCCTTCAGATTACGGACATCATAGAAAAGGGTAAGTCAATTTTAAGCATTTTCTTTTTACTTTTTTTGGAAACAAACCGAAAGTTAAATATTTTAAAAAATCTTACACCTCCAGGGGTATTTTATCATAAATACGACTAATAACTTTTTTACATTTTAATGTAATTATCTAGATGCAAATATTCATGGTACTTACACGCATTTTCCAGGGATAAAACTTGGGAACTACACTTAAACATATCATAATTTGACGTTTAACAATAAAAGTAATGTCTATTTTATGCTACTTGCACCAAACTTCTAGCTAAAACTCAATGATTTACTTTAGCTTTTTACCATTATCTTATACTGGTACCAACTGAATGTATTTTGGTCCATTTTCAGAAGCCACAACATAAGATGGACAACATTTATTGGGCTATATTGAACTATATTTCCGGAATCCAAATATTTTTAGCAAAAGAACGCATAGAAGTCGGAAAAACAAGTTGAGAGATCTACTATCTGAACCGTCCTACGTGCACTTGAAAGCAGCATTAGACTGACTTTTCATGGAGGCAGGAGGGCAAACCGTACATGTCGTGGGTGAGTGATTTTTTGGCCCCGTTGGGACATTTGGAAATGGTGGTATCTTCCAGAGGTTGCAGAGGGCAAAGTATTTTTTCTGCTGATTTGATAACTTTTTGCAGGGTTTTCTTGTCAGCAACAGAACAAACACGCATCTTCTCCAGTTATGTTGTTAAATAGTGGTGGCAACAATGGTTCTCTGGGTGCATTTGTTGACAGTGCATGTGAAGGCAGGAGCTCTTAGTGGTTTTCCTCAATTTATGACATCAATTATAAATGAATCCCATGGTGAATACGTTTTCTTCTTCTTGGAAAGGACTATACCTCAACATGCCAGAATGAAACAAAACACAACTTTAGGTTATGTATTTGAGGTAGAAACATTATAACATGACTAAAAGCTCATAAAAGTCAATTTTGGATAATATAGGATCAGAGTTTGTGGGATACCACTTTGACCAACTTGGAGTTTTAGTCAGCAACGGACCAGCATACAAAAACGTTCCCTTGATAACATCTTTCTTGGTTAAGGCACATGTAAGTTGAAGCACATAGGCTAGCATCTAAGCTCCCCGCAATCCATAGGGTTTGTGTTGCTAGATTTTAACTGTAAACATGATCTTAGCCTAACACTTGGGATTTCCATAGTCTTAGTTTAAGACTGTTAACACTACATTTTTATCCATTCCCTCACATTAAATCTACATCATTAGCAGGGGCTGACCTCCAACCTTGCGTTTATGTATGTAAGTCAGTGTTTCCTCTATAGGTTTTGGTCTGTTTTGGTTTTAAAGCGGAAATTCGGAGTTTGAGCCCAAATTGCCCAAGTGGTGAGAAAAAAAAATATTTTACGTCTCTAGCCCCCTCCCCTCGCTTCCGCAACGTACCTCTGAAGTCACGCCTCTTTATTTGCTTTTTAGAGGAGTCAAAGTTATACGATGGATGTAATAGTAACAAAATTTTTGGTTTATATCATGTGAAATAGCCGTGCTATCGCTAGCCTAGATGTTACATTGATAAGGGTACATGTTCTGCTAATACAAATCTTCCCACTGCATTATTCACATGTTGTACTGAATTCAGACTCTTACCTTTCTTGCTTTGGCTTTAAATAATATTTTTAGAACACAAAGATCCCTCCAACTTTGAAAAACAGGTCCTCGATAAACTCCATGTCTCGTATCTATTTAGTTTTTCCGGCGTAGCACTGAAACGGCAGCAGCGTTTGATTGACAGCTCTGTCGACCAATAGCGTTAACTTTTCTGAAACTCTAACGCTATTGGCGCTCTTATTTGTGATTTTACTTCCCGCTACCTCTCACAGGCACGACCCTATGAAAAAAAAAAATCTCACACAATGGATACATGGAGTTACACGCATTTTATGCATACGTCATAGCTTTTAAAATGGTTTGTATTGAAAAATTAGACCTTCACACCAAGACCTGTAGCTATAGAAGTACTTGGAACCGTACTATTTTCAACCTTCATAAAAAATCTCTGCCACATTTATGTGTAAGTTGGACAAAGTCATAGCTCTGTGAAAAAGTCTGAGTGTGACAGTGTCAGACGAGCTACAGGGTGATGTATGGAGCTCTATAAGTGCCTTAAGCAGCAGTGGTGACAGAGGGGTGGTGAAGGCTGAGAACAAGAACACTGTAGTGCTGCAAGAAAGGTTAGAAGTAATGATGGAGCAATATACTTCAATATGTAAGGATGGACATTCAAAAATTACATACAGTTTTCAAAAAGAGTGCATATTGAAACAGGTATATTAAAATGTATAATAGGTAGGGCTGAACAAGATATCCTGAGACACGATTGACTCTAGGGATGTCCCGATCAGGTTTTTTTGCCCCCCGATCCGATTTTTTTAATAGTCCATTTTGGCCGATTCGAGTCCCGATACCGATCTTTTTTGTATATAAATTACCAATTTTAACCTCC
>JAVQKG010159027.1:0-22990 GCA_036025885.1 Hypseleotris bucephala | reverse complement strand
GAATATCGAAATATGTATGTTTGCGAAGTACACCCTGAAATATATTTAGTTTTGACAAATCTCTGCTACTACTGCCCCCCTCATTGCATTCCAGTGTTTCAGACCACTGCCATGATATTATTTCTAACACAAGCAGTATATTTGCATTTAAAAATGCTTGTTAGGGGCTTTGCAAACATTATGTAAAGGACAATTGATCCAGTGTGTTTTTAATTTTCCTGTTTCATTTGCACAACTAACGTAGCAGCAGCAACAGCAGCAAAACAAAGGCTCTCGATTACATGATTTGCTTGATTTTAATCATGGTTTGCTTTTTTTGGCAATAATTCAAGTTATCACATGATTGTAGCAGGGCAAACGGAGAACCTCGGGATTTCATATCATCAATGCCTCAGTGTTTAGAAATATGTACAGGTTTTGAATGTCCCAGTGAAGGATCTTGTTTGGTTTGCTCGTCAGCTTGAAAATGGGAAAACAAACCTCAAAAAGACATTGATGGCAGATAATAAAGAAGTTAGGAGATTTTTTTGCATGAAATCTACTGCCATTCCAAAGTAAGTCTGTGTTGGTTAAAGGACTCAGGTGTGTCGACAATATGTGTGGGTGTAGGTGTTTTAATGTTTTATTTCTAACAAATAAATTCTAGTATATAGATGACAATAATGTGAACACCTCACATTGATGTGTAAAAACGCATGCGTTATGACTTGATAATCTCTCAAGAGGGGAACAGAGTTTTGACATATCCCCTTAGGCTCCCACCATTTTATGTCATGAACCCAGTCCTGATAACTTTGAAACACTGTGCCGTGTTGTAGAGCAGCAACGTCTTCCTTCGAGAGGCAACTGAAAACTACTCACACTCGCAGTGTCAGCAAGAGTGTGTAGCGGTAGCTTGTCTTTGTTGTTTTTTTAGATGGTCAGGTCTTGCATCATTACTCATGGCATCATCCAGCTGGTTTGTAGGCAGCACAAAACAGCACACGACACAGTCATAGCACCAATCAAAGAGACCCAGAGCTTCCAAATGATGTCAGTTTAGTCTTTCAAGTGATGAGAGGATGAGATACCAGTGTCCACCCAGAAAGATTGAGAAGAAACTATATCTTAAGATACTATGTTGAGTGCTCCTGAAGCACCTCATTCACAGTTGGGTCTTTCCAAGTGAGTTTCAGCCCTGCTGGTCCAGGGTTCAGTTCAGGCAGCTGAATGGTTGTCCATTCCTTTCACATTGCAATTGGAGGCTCATCAGTATGAGACTCAACAGTGAAATGTAGATTACAGTGACTATTCCAGTCAAAGCTGGTGTTACAGGGTCTAGAAAATTTTGCAGTTTGTAAAATGGTCCATGGGATTTCATTTGTTTACGCATCTATATTAAACTACTATTTTAGTTCCCATTTTGGAAGGTATTAAGGAGCTTTTTGGATAGCCACAAAGATGTTCATGAATATTTCAAAGGTAAAGTTTTAGTGTGCACACTAGCAAATACTCTAGCAGTGTGTGTATTTTTATGGCCAGGTAATGTCTTCTTTACTTTTTTCATTACTTTATTCTCCATGTAGTGACTGCTATGCCAATGCCAGGCTTTAAAAGATGTCTTTCCTTTTTCTATTGCATAATACTACCATTGGATTTTGTCATGTTCAGAATGAGTTACAATGTTGGTATTACTAAGTCTGTTTTATGTTAGAAACATTGCCAATTGTCAAATACAATTTTCTGTGTAATGTTGCATAACCAAAAGAAGCAATGCTTTATATGTTGTATACTTAGGTGCCAATGCAACATATTAAGGCATAACGTGTCTAAAGGTGTGGCACTGCCCTGGATGATGTGTATTCATATGCATTTTATGTTGAGTCTTTTTGTTTTTGTAAAAGCGGACACTGTATGCAATCTGCACCATAAATGCCACTGATTGACACTAACTGTATGCTCCCTGAGACACAGATGCTCTGTCATCAGTTGAAATGATTGCAACAACACATGTAGTGGCTTTATGGCTTTCCATAGAGTAACTTAGCAATCAAAAATAATTTTATTTTAAAATATGATAAGAGCAGAGTTGTTTTAGAGGAAATGTTATTATTCTAAATAGATTTTTAATATATTCAACCTATTTAAAATATAATGTGATAATAATAAAACATGTCTCTAGAACATAATATTCACCTTCTGTAGGCATTCCAAAGATTCATTTTACTTGCCATACAAGGATTTAAAACAGGCTTAGGAACTAGTCCATTGTACTAAGATCTTAGTAGGAGAGTAAATGGGAAGAGGAGGTGGTCACTGTATCTGGTTGTAACTTCTGCCGGATTTTATTTTTGAAATGTCGGACAACACAAAGAACAAACTCATTAAGAACTGTATAAAGTATATTTCAATGGAATGTTCATGAATTATCTTTTTATATTTTGAAGAAAAAATAGAAACATATCAATAAAGTGTCATAATTGAACATATTTCTACTACTGAGACTTAAAATGTATGAATGTCAATGCGATCTAATGTGAACCAATCTCCATAGCAGCTTGAATGAATAACTGATTAACAGTTAAAAATTGCTTAAAATCATTGAAATGAACGTAAAAAATAAATGAAAAAGTGATATCAATGGTGTTGGTTTCAAATTTATAAGGCATTCTTTGCTTTGAGGGAAGTGGGAGGATGAGCTGCTTCCGCCTGTCAGGAATAGACCGCTAGAGTAGAGGCATTGATCTAATTTGACTGGAAAATGGAGTGACAATACAGTCTTCTTCAAAATGGGAAGATGACACAAGTATTTTAAGTGGTGTTGCCTTTCCAAGAAGGTGTAACTGTGACCCCAAGCTACCAAACTCAAGAATTACATAATGATAATCCATAATTTTGAAAGTCAAATGTAACTGAGTCTTGATTTCTCAGAAAAATAATGAGGTCATGTTTTCCCATACTGATCCATATCAAGTGACTGTAATATAATATTTGTGATGCCAGAAATTTAATCTGACATTGAAAAGCTATTCTTCAAGGAAGCTAGATCATACACTATTTTGTGCTTAGCATTTTGTCTCAACAATAATTTAAAAATCACTGAAAAATTTGAACTTTTCTCCTCAAACTGTATGTTGTCAACTTAAGTCGCTTACTTTTGAATCTGAATTTGTGTAAATTGTATAAATTATTTGTTTCGATATTTGCAAGATAGGTCCAAGTCTATATTCTGGCTATTTTGAGCTTAGGCATTGTTAAGCTCTAGCATGAAAGAAAACTTACTAAGAAAAGGCCTAACTACACAATTTCAAAAATATAGATCAAGTTACACACGAAGGACGACCAAAAGATATACAATTTAAAACATAACCAAGGGGTCATCTTTGGACAGTGACTATTGCAGGGAGCTGACAATTTGTTCAGAGGAATGTGTTTCTTGGCCTCTTGGAAGCAACTGACTACACAGTTAAGCAATCTCTGTGAAAACAGTCTGACTCTTCCATTGCAAGACAAGCATGTTTCATATCTGAGAAGCAAGTGCAATAGATGAATATAAACGGAAGCCAATAATCAGTTATCGAAATATTTGCAAATTAGCTGGTGCTGCTCTCACAGTACAGCATGGGAGCCAGAGTGAGGAATAGTAATGTGAGGTGATGAGTCATATTTTCTCGACTTATGGCTGCCAGCAATCTCGAGGTGTTCAACATGGTAATGAAACAGTGGTAGCATGGACTGCCATCTCCTGGGAGCCACATCTCATGATTGCTGCACATAAGAGATTTAGAGCCCCATCACAACACCACAAGTACCTATAGCATCTGATGCATCATGCTCATAATAAAAATGCATTTGTATAGGACATCACATGTAAGATTTACATATTGGGCTACCAGAAATCTCCAACAAACGTTCACTGGAACAGATTGTAATGCGTTTGCTCTCATCTTTAAATAATGACTTGGAGACATATAAATACAGAAGTTAGGTCATTTTTGCCAGGGTATAAGTATGGTGAATGAGTATGCAGCAGGGCCCAGAGATTGTACTAAAATCAGCTCTGAGGAAATGTCGGCTGAGCCCTCTGTCAGTTTTACCGCAGTGTGCCAAAACATCGACTCCCTCTGGTGGTGGTTGGGGTACTGACACAGTGCAAATTCAAAATATAAAACATAAATTAAAAATATAGTCTCACTGTAGCTCAATATACGCAAATAATTAAAGCATAGAAATGTGTAATGAGTTTATATTAATAAACAATTAAAGACACTTGGAACAGTTTAATCATGGTACATTACCCTCATTTGGTCAAATAGTTGTAAATAAATAATTTGAAGGTCATTTTTTGACTTCAGAAAATTACCAAACCACCAAGGGAATAACTGGAGAACTCGCCAAGCAAAGAATTCACTACATTCAATTTTACAATTGGTTGTTCCATTGTGCTGCTGCATAATTGTAAAGACACTGTTCTAGATCTACAAACTGTTATCTTGTTGGTCAGCCACCAACATTTTCTAAAAATGTAGTCCTGATCCAAATGTACTTTTAAACTTACTGTATTTTGCAGGTCAACTACGCAACAAATGTCAACAATTTCACAAGATTTTGTATACTTACTGTTGACAGTTTTGTCATCCATTCTCAAACTGCATATTATCTAGTTCACACTTATATTATCTCATGTTATTAAAAAATGCATGGTATGTTATGAACAAATACTGCTTGCTGGTTGTACCACTACAGTTTGTGTGTACCCACAAAGGTTACTGACGTAAATTATACACTACAACATCACTGGTTAATCTTAGTCTACCAGTTCAATTTGAATCATGTGAATGGTGGTGATGCTTCTGCCATCCGCCAAAGTGCCATGCTTATTAGAGAGGGTAACACCATGCAGTGCCAGGCAGAGGTGACATTTGAGAGGGAGACTGAAGGTTGTGTTGCCCTATAGCTAAAACTGAGGGGAACGGGTAGGGAGGGGTCTGCACTTGGGGTCCAGCTGAGATTAAATTTCAACAGGACAGCATTCCCAAATATTTCAAGACAGCCAACGTGAGACAGCAAGTGAACGTACAAGCTCCTGTATGTTCCTTGAGAAAACAAGTGGTTAAAGTTAGAGTACAACCTGGTAGACGTTCACCTATTTGGCAAAAGAAGAGTGTGCATCAAAGGTTCAACAACCCGAAAACCACAAGTGATGGGCATGATGACAGAGAGGCAAGAGAGTGACCTAAAGTGCTATGAGACACAAACAATGTGATTTCTCAGCGTGGCCTTGATCTCTGTCAGCAACTTTTTCAAAGTGAGTAATGAGGCAATAATGTGTGTTGTTTGTGAGGCTATATTTCAGTCACAGTTGTTGCATGCATTACACATTGGCCATATCATCTTACAGTTTAAAATGTGGACGTTTATTGTTTATTGCTTTGACAAATTATCACTTAGGGTTAGATGTGTTACATGTACTACAGACAACACAGGGTTTGTAAAATGTATCATTTCTCAGTCCAATCCACTGATAAGAATCCCAACTCTCGTTCCAGGCAAAAGTTGTAATAAAGTCCAAAAATTATCTCTCAAGTGTAGTCAGTAGAGTTTGGTATCAACAGTGATGGAAAACAGTGATGATGAAAAAGGAGGTAGAAGGGGAGACTGTGATGGAGAGAAAGACAAACAGCTGAAAGAGCACCTCAATTGTGAAGAGAAAGGAGTGATGGAACTCCAAGAAAATGACAATGAGAAGAAGAGAGATGGTAGAAGATCTGGGACATTGTGGAGGAGTGGCTGGGCACTGAGTGAAAGACTAGCAATCAATGTCTCTGGGATGCGTTATGAGACTCAGCTTCGCACCTTAGCCCAATTTCCAGACTCCATGCTTGGTGATCCCAGGAGAAGGTCACGTTATTTCGACCCTTTAAGAAATGAGCTCTTCTTGGACCGAAACCGTGCCTGCTTTGACGCCATTTTGTACTTTTACCAGTCTGGTGGGAGGCTTCGAAGGCCTACCAACATACCACTGGACATCTTCATGGATGAACTTTTGTTTTATGAGCTGGGGGAGGACGTCATAGACCGGTTCAAAGAAGATGAAGGTTTTCCAAAAGAGGAAGAAAGGCCACTGCCTACCAATGAAATCCAGAGAAACCTGTGGATGCTGTTTGAACACCCAGAGTCATCATCTGGTGCACGAATCATAGCCATCATCAGTGTGATGGTTATTGTGGTGTCCATCCTGATCTTTTGCCTGGAGACTCTACCTGAGTTTAGGACCGAGAAGGAGTCACGAGAGGCAAGTAATAACAAGCTTTGTATATTTATATTACATTTAATATCAAATTGCATACAGTATATATTTTATTTATAACTATTTAACCATATTTAAGAGGTTTTCATCAATAACATCACATTTTGCCTGCATGACGACAAGCGTATAGTAACTATCTAACAAAATAAAGCACAAATCTACAGACTATGACAGTATAAACAAAAAATACTATCCCCATCTTCTCATAAATAACTTCCCAAGACTGACCTCTCTGCAAAAGGCACATCTCCAGTATTAGTGGTTTTACTGGTATCAAAGAAAAAATCTGGACTTAGCCACTTGTTACTAACAGCATCCAATCAAATATTACCACACTCTTTTATGATCAGTCTGACGACCTGCTCCTCAAAGGGATGTGTGTAATGCCTGGGTCAAATGTCTAATGGACAGTGAGTGTTTATGTAAACACTACGAGTGACTACGACATAGTGCTAAAAGCAAAACCTCTCACACAAGGACAATTATTAGCCAATAGGTCTGCAGGCTGGCCAGAGTGTGGGAGAAACTAATGCTGTGATTATTTTAGTCGGCTGTTAAATTTGATACACTTGGATTCAGGAAGCGTTAAAGGGTACAGGGAGTTACAGGGTGGGGAGTTGAATACAAATGAAAGGAGCAAAAGAAAATACAGGCTAAGGCAGCAGGTAGGTGTAGTAATAAAAGGTCAAACAAGTGACCAAACAAATGGGAAAAGGTGAGCCTAAGCCTTCTGCTGGCTTAGAAGGGGAGACTGAAAGGTCTTGCAGGATGAGCTGCATACACTGGGTCATGTTAACACATTCCTTTGAGGCTGCGGTGTTAAGACTGAGCAGCCTTTGCACAAGAGAACTGCCAGGAAACTACTGTAACTTGTATCCAAGTCAGTGGAGTATCTGAAGCACAGCTTTACTGCTGCCACGGCCCAGCAGATGGGATAGTATTGAAGGTAGATGCCCTGAGACACTCTCATGTTTCTTTTTCGAACATCTCACGGGTTAAATATAGTCCTAGGAGAGACCTTGGAGGAGATCAACAAATAGACATCCACCGTTAGTAATCAACACTTTGCCTGACCTGCTGCTGAAAGCCACAAGCAATGTTACTGTAGAGGTTAATTTAAACTACTTTGAAACTTAAGATATTACTTACACCCCATTACAACACATTTAACTAATCTGTGCCTTCCGTTTCCATGATTTTAACTTGACGATTGATATCATAAGTCATCTACAGAGTTTCTGTCCTGAGCATGATGTAAGGGTAACCTGACAGGGAAGGTGGAGAGACAGGTGGACTGAAAGAGACATAGGAGCAACTATGACTGAAATGTAAAGCTGGAAATGTCAGACACTTTTATGAAGCTGCCAAAAGTGAAGACCAATAAGATGGTGGGTGATGTATGGTAGATTGGTGCAGCAAATCTGTAGCGTTTCAAATGTAGTTCAATGAAATGTCAGGTGACCCTGTGACCCTAAACTTTCTATTTGCGCCGTTTGCTATTGCTGCAGTATCCTTAATGGCACTTTTCCAAACTAAAACTTGGTTAAAACATACGAGTTAAAACAATGATCAAGGTGAAATATTTGTATTTTTTTGTTTTGATTTATATTAATAATTTCACATTATATTTTTTATTGTCTCTCTGTTTTCTTAGGAATATCTGTACAAGTACCACTCACTTCCCAAGAATGTATCCGAGGGCATGCCGTTCCCATCTGGTGTCTTCCACGACCCATTTTTTCTGGTGGAGACCATGTGTATATGCTGGTTCTCCTTTGAACTCTTTATGCGCTTTGCTTGCTCTCCCAGTAAGACATACTTTTTTAAGGACATCATGAACATCATAGATTTTAGCGCTATCCTGCCCTACTTTGTGACACTGGGCACAGAGTTGGCCAAGGACAATGACGCCACTCCAGCTACCTCCTTAGCCATCATCCGGGTCATCAGGCTGGTGAGAGTTTTCAGGATTTTCAAATTGTCACGTCACTCTAAAGGGCTGCAGATCTTGGGTCAGACCCTGAGAGCAAGCATGCGTGAGCTGGGCCTGCTTATTTTCTTCCTCTTCATTGGGGTCATCCTCTTTTCCAGCGCCATCTACTTTGCTGAAGCTGACCACAAAAACACAGCGTTCATCAGCATACCGCATGCTTTCTGGTGGGCTGTGGTAACTATGACCACAGTGGGCTATGGAGACATGTGTCCAGAAACAGTTTGGGGCAAACTAGTGGGCTCTATGTGCGCCATTGCTGGTGTGCTCACCATTTCTCTACCAGTGCCCGTCATAGTGTCAAACTTCAGCTACTTCTACCACCGTGAGACAGAGTGTGAGGATCCGAACGTATACAACCATGTCAAGACGTCATTGTGGGAAGACGAAGAACCAGAAGAAGAACAAAAGGAGGAAGAGGATCAGGATCCAGAGGCAGAGTACTATGCTATCGAGGGCGGCTACAGCCCTCTCAATGGGACTCTTATGGATGGGCTATGTACAGGGCAAGGAGCTGAGTATAAAGCAGAAAACGCATGCATGAAAGAACCACTGGTCACTCAAGTGTAGATAAGGTACGTGTAGTCCATGAAGAGGCACACGTGATTTTAGGGCAAAACTGTGTTGAATGACTTTCCTACAATGCCATTTTAGCAACTGCTGCTATGGGACAGTGAATATGTTTTACATTCTCAGGGTTGTGGTATGAATGCAAATTGCGAATGCTTCTTTAAAAGGCTGTTTAATGAATGTCTCCAAACTCTAATGTCTTAGTAGTGGAAACAGATTATACACATAAAACTCAATGTTCTTTTAGTTTTTGTCAATTAGTCTATTTTATCTGACATGACTTAGATTTTATGTACAACCCTGGACTCAATCTCTATATTTTGGGTAAATATTATCATGATTGATTTCCCTATCCTCATATAGAGACCTTTAAAAAAGGACAAATCACAAATCCACAAATGTATCACACTGTAATGATAAACCTATATTTACACACAGTAGTCTACAGTACACATAAAGTACACTACTGACCCTTTTTACTTGAGAGATTAACTGCAATGCTAATGTAATGTGCTTTTTCCAATTGTTGAAATGTCATTTGTTTTAATAAAGAGGTTATTTTATTAATTTTCAGTGAGACATTTTGAGTATTATTTTTAGATATTTATTTTATTAGGTAGAAATACACACATATATATATATATATGCACACATTATTTGGCACAGGCAGTACAAAGCAATAATTTTAAAATGCAAGGCTTTCTTACTGATATCTTTAAGATACATGTTCTGTTTTTTTTAATATCATGTTAAAAATATCACAAATCAAATTAAAGTACTGAAATGATTATTCTGTTATAAATTTCCCTTTTACCTTTATTGACAGAACATTATAATTCACTAGACACTTTTAAATATAAACAGGAAATAAATATAAAACAAATAAATAGTAACTAGTATACTTTTTTAACAATTCAATGCTTTAAAAAAAATTACTTTTTGCATCCATATTTTCCTTTTTGTCCACTAGAGAGCAGCACTAAATCCTTTAATGTATATCATAAGAACGCACAACTATTCCAGTCTAAATATCCTATTTCATAGCAGTCTAATACAAAATTCAATAAATAATTTATAAATCAATAATCTCAGTGAACTTTACACTGAACATTACAGCACACAGTCTCACATTAAAATAAACTTAATGTTGCAATACAAACAAACGACAAATCCCAGATGATATAACACAAAACAAGACTGAATTATCAAATGTGCAAACATGTCACATGCTACAAAATAAATAGATAAATAAATAATTAAATACACAAAATGAACAAACGTCTGAGAAAATACAAACACATACAATAGATATTGAAAATGTACCTCTTCATTATTTCAGACTTAAAAGTTGTGGACTAACTACAGAATTGAGACCCATTCCCAGAGGGTCATCAGAGTCCAGGTTCACATACTGTTGTCTGCTGGCCGGTTCGTCAGTAACAGTCTCCTCAGATACAGTGCTCCTGAGAGGCAGAAATCGCGTGAAGGGAACAGTGTGCCGATCCTGGGAATGTTTTGGAGCCAGAGAAACAGGAAATCCATAATGGCAAGAAATAAAGCGTGTGTATCCGTCAGCCAGAAGGAGCTCTCTGAAGGTGCAGTCGCTTTCTGTGTAATGGCTCTGGAGAATGAGAATATATAAAGTGGTAAGAGGACAATGGCAGTGTACTGTGCCAGAATAGTACTTTCGTCTCACCTGGCCTCTCAGATGGCCTTTGTTGTTCACACATAAAAACAGTGATGACCATCGCCCCTTTATGACCACTTGGCCAGTTTGAATGGATTTCAGCTCTAGCACACCTGACAAGACAAAATACATGTACATTTGTAATACTATAGGGTAGAACTGTGTAGATAGTAGTTTTCCATATAATTACTTCGTAGCATTTTTACAGATTGGATACAAAACAAACTATTTTATTATTTAAATATGTCCATGCTGCTTAGCTACAATTTGTTGTGTACTTACTGTACAGGGTCTGGGAGTCACTTCCGGATACTTTTCCATCCAGTGTCATCTGTAGATACATTCCTCTTCTGTGATTGTCTACAACAAACAAACCCTTTAATAAACATACATTTTGTGTTTCACTATTAGAAAATAAATAACGTTTCTTTTTAATTACCAGTGTAGAGGTGGGCCTCTCTGACTTGGTTATTGAAGGCTAAAATCGGGTTGGAGTCAGGGAGGTAAAATGATGAAATAGAAGGCAATACAATGATTAGATGAAAAAATATGAAATAAAATCTGGGTTTAGCAAAAAACATTTGGGAAAGTATTAGTAAACTATAAATAATAAAATAATAATAAATAAAGTACAATAAATTAAATAGCTTAAAATAAATAATAGCAGCTCAAGTTTGTTGTGAATCTTTGACAGAGACTAAGGTCGGTGGGTTTATAAAGGTCTTGGAGACCCTCCTTCAACATGAGTCAGACCTTTGTACATAAATGAACCAAGATTTACTACTTTGTCCACGGTCTATGTATGGACTGCATCCGGTCCAAAAAATTGGGTTTATATGTTTAGGAAAGTATTTTTGTAGCGGTGTAGTCATACTTGGACAAGCACTAAATAATGTCCACCACTATAGAACTTTAGCATACAGGCTGGTAATGGTATTGTCTAGCTTGAAAAATGTTTGGTATTTTATACAATGACTAGCAATAAATGCTTTCTAAAACAGAACCACTGGCTATTATTATCTATTGAAGTATTTCCAGTAAGTGAAAGTTGTAGAATACTTACAGTAAGCCATTTTTCTGACCGCCTCCACTTAAAAAATGTACATGTATACATACCTCTATACGTAACCACTCAAATAAATATTGTTAATGTAAACGTTGTATATGGCATTTTTATTATCCGTTGTTTGACTGAGAGTGGGCTTTGTGAGTGTGGAAGCAGAAGTAGAAGACAAGTGTTTACTGTAGCACAGCTGTGCAGTGACCAAAGGCACGTCACTTTAAAAACTCAAATATTTGGAAACTCTGTGAATCTCAGAGTACTTTCACTGTTATTGCATCATCTATGCACATTGTCACCCAATTAAGTATATTAAGCCAATTTATGGTCTGTGCATAAATAAATGAAATAACCATTTAGCTTGAAATGTTACTGTAGCCTACTACCTGCATTATGATTACAGGACATGGCAATGTTGGACATAGTCAAACTTGTCAAATTCTGTGGATACCAACCTCCATGATAGCTTAACACGTTGTCTGTTGTCTATTATTAAAGCATTAGAGGCTTTTTGAGACTGTAGCTTAATAGCAAGTCTAAGAAGTCTTTCTTAATTTAATTTAAAAAGAGTATACAGTTAAATAGTCTTCACCTGTATTCACAGGTTAACCTACCTTACTGCAATCTTCATTCAGGATCTGTGCTTTTTGTTTTCAGTATTTCTTGAGCTGAAATGTTGATAAAATTAGGCAAATCTGGTTAAATTAATTTTGAGGTTCACTGAAGTTACAACCATTGTTGTTATATAACACACATTACCTTAAATTATGTTGCATTAGCATTAGCCACTAAACTTTCTCAAGCATCCACAAGCAGCACGTGGCTGACTTTTGTAAACGTCACTTCCTCCAGACAGAAGGCGTAAATTAAACATTCAAAACGTGAATATAAAATATATGATAAGAAAACGTAGTGGTGTATATTTTTGTGTGAATAATTTTAAAATAACTCAGGTATTTTTTTTACAGTATATTTTAATTACAGCTTTACAATCATTATCATTATAGTTGTCATATAATATTCATTTATCATCACTACTCTCCAATAATATTTAAATCAACACAATTTGTTTTCAAAATGTACACATACAAGTAGCATATCTCAAATGTCCATATTTTAAAAGATATTTCATTTTTCAATCTAAAATGAAATTACAGTCTTAAAACTAAGTATGAAATGAACTTACCATTTTAATACACTTACGTACTGTACATACATACAATAGAAGTTATCATAAAAAATGATAAAAATAAAATACACACATTTTACAAAGTCCTTACTCAAGCTTTCACATCATATGATGATTGATATCATGATGGTCAGTCTAAAATGTTCATTTTGGCATGCATATTAACACAAACGCTTGAGTCTTTTTTTATTCACTTTATCAATAATCAATTTTTATTATAAAGCACTTGCTACTGGTCTCATTGTCCGTCCTATTCACCTTTGTGCATCTCTTTCTGTTATGGCTTAAGAACATACATTTCCTCCCCCCGTGTGCACTTTCTTATCTATGTAAACCGCTCCTTCCCCGACTGTATTGATAATAGAAGTATGTTCTTTTTTTAGTCAAAAACATAAGTTCACCTGAAAGAATGTGTGCCACGTTACTGTTCTCCTCTTCTGAACAGGAATGCATTTCTCCATTTATAAAAACTATAAATTCATTGTGTCAATACTGCCATCTCACACTCAAAAATAGAAGATGAAATCACGATAGGCGATGGTCACATTCTACAGAATCGAACAGTGTCATGCCACAACTATGGATCAAATGGAGAGAAACAGATGAATAAACACACATTCACTCTTTTTATCGTCTTTACCCCAATCGTTCAATCAGTCTCTTTGATTCTTTGAGACTTGACCCTAATGAAATTGGTCATCTTTTAAATGTCCATTTTTATTTGGATTCTTAGGATTTTCTTTTCATCAATTTTTTTTTTACTTGGGTTAAATTAGGATGGGTTCTAAAAAAATAAAAACACACATTAGGAAAATTGACCGCTAGAACATGCTTTGCCATATATCATAACGTGCTAACCTTACCTGCTGTGCTTATCTTTTAACATGAATATGTTCGGACGGACCCCGACTCTGCTCTTTGACCAGAGTTGGCTGATAGAAAAAACACATATATGTCAAAATATACATGTGATATTAAATTTATTATTACAGTACATGTGGAAACTGTATTTTTACCTTCACTCTGGACCTTGCGCAGAGTGACGGAGGGCGTCGCGATGGCCGAGGCACGGAAGTTGGCAGGTAACGTTTCGGCTGAGTCCGAGGTGACTCCGCGGAGGTCCTTCTCCCGGAACATCTTCCTCCAAGATGGAGACCGAGTGAATGTTTTTGTGCCATCCTGCTGAGACAGTCACATAATACACACGTTTAAATACTAGGGTTTATAGTAATTAGTACTATTTGACAAATTAAGATGTGTTGTGACAGTAGCACACAAGTGCTTTTATTATTTCTGCATAGCCTGTAACTAGTGGTTAGCTAAGTGTAAACACAGCTGAACCACTTTGGCAAATGCTAGTGTCTCTATAGACAGATGGTAAAAACTAAATAAAAAACATCTCAGTCAGATAAACTCCGCATTCGCATTGCACACAATTATTATTTGGCTTTTATTTATTTAAACAGAAAGTCCAGGTTGCCGTACCTCATCTGGCCGCCTCTCTGTTCCCATGGAGATAAGAGCATTGTACTCCTTCTCTAGGAGTTGCCTCGCCTGAAAAAACATACACATATGGTTAGGGTTCATTGGTCCTATGTCCCATTGGTCTTACGACAGTTGACCAATCTGATGCTACCGTACTCAATAAACTAACTCAAATCACTGTTCCTAACCTTAACCACAATAACCTAACAACCCCCCTAACCTTAACCACAATCCTAAACATAGCACTAACCTTAATCTGAAATGTATATTTATTTTGTGGTTAATAATGTTCTCATACCTGTGTGTTTTGATTGGGTATCTGTAAAAGGAGAGCCAGGTCTGTGTAGTCAAAGGTGTCGTCTAGTGCCAGCAGAGCCCCATGGACTCCACTCTCCAACAAGTTATCTGCAAACTCTTTCAGACCAATCGCTTGGACCCAACACATCACTCGCTCGTTGGACCAAACCATCACATCTGAAGACAGCACAATAGAGAAACATAAATGGTTACTAAGGCAGTGTCAATATTATTTTTTTTGGTCTTCCCCTGCAGGACCAAGCTCCGAACCTGGGGTGACAGAGCCTTCTCCATCGCTGCCCCCACCCTCTAGAACTCCCACAAACCACGCCTGCTAAAAACACACCTTTTTACAACAGCTTTTAATGTTTAATATTTGTTTGTTTGTTCTTACTGTTTTTTAATTCTTATTTTAACCTTTGTACAGCGTCTTTGAGTGACATCTAAAGCGCTTTATAAATAAAATGTATTATTATTATAATATAAGAAATACCTTGGTTCTGATGCTGGCTCTCATCCCGTCTTCTCTCCAGCTCCTTCCTGTCGTAGTTCAAGCGTTTCAAGCACATGATGCCATAGTGAAGACTCACCCTGTAAATAACAATGACATACAGTTATGTTAACACAGACAGAAAAGTGCAATGCCATAAAAACGGATCTGTGGATCTTCTTGTGTCAATGCTTAGCTTTAACTGTTCTACTGAGCCACAAACCCAAAACATCCCATAATGGTAAAAGATTACACTACCAGTAATCAGTTGTGGCCCCTTGTGGCTAGAGTATGTTGATTTTGTGGATGGAAATACTGGAATTCGGGGGCCTCCCACCACCCAAAGACTCTAAATTGTCTCAAATTGTGTGAATGGTTGTCTGTGTATGTCTCAGTGTCAGCCCTGCAACTAACTGGCTATGGTCCAGATTGTACCCCACCAAAGGTCCATAGAAGGTGTAAATATTTCTTCCTGACCTATGAAAGCTGTCCACCATCTTGAGCTGTCCCCTCAGTTCTTTCTTTGTCAGGTGATCGAGCATGCGAGCGTCCACTAAAGACTCCATGAAGTATGAGCGATATTGTGGGAGACCTAGACTGGGAAGCCATTCGTTTCCCACCCACTCATGGTTCATATCTCCGTAGGCCAGGATCTGACAAAAGACAGGACAAGTGGTTAAGTACTTAATCACTTAAATATTTAACAACAATCCCTCTAAAGAGTTTCAATTGTCCTATTTGTTCTTTCCCGTCACTTAAAGCCCTCAAGCTTGATTCCCGTTATTTGATGAGTCACTTTTACCAGTGGTGCAACTTCAGACGAAACTCTTTCTAAATATTTGCACGAAAAGGGAACAGTGGCCCCAGAAAACACACGTAATGTAGCTTGAGTAGCATGTGTTGTACCACTAACCTGGTCCCAGCTGAACTCTTTCTGCTCCTTGGAGTCGAGGCAGAGAAGAAGAGCAAAGGGACAAAAAGAGTGGCAAAGAGAAGCAAGGGTTGCCACAAGGAGAGTGTTGTTGTGGTGAATATGTGTCAGGGCGAGATGTAAAGAAGAAGGAAAGCAGAGGGAGAAGTCTTGTTAGTCGTGTGAGAATTAGTTGGAAAAACACTACATAAAAACAGAAACTGAGGGAATAGCAGGGGAAAGTGTAGCCAAACAAGCCTAATTAGAGACAAAGAAAAAGAAAAATAATAATAATCAAACACTGGGATATAAAATAAATGCTAAATAGTCATACTAACAGTAAAATAATTATCAATATTAAAATACAGTGCATGTAGTAAGATTGTGCTTTACATTAAACTGATTTGTGGGTCTTACTGGTTTGGTGGCAGCAGTGAGAGACTCCATCTCAGCATGTGTCATCCAGATATTACTTGTTGACTGTAATGACAGAACACAGATGTTTAGATTCCTCTTTGACACAGACTTGAATAATGACGCAGTTGTCTGAATGTTTATTGTATTTTATGATGTCGTCTCTCACAGAGCGAGTGCTGGCTGGAGCAGAGGGGCTGGTGAGGGACACCATTTCCTGGATGGCCAGGCGCAGTTTGAGTCGGTGCAGTGGGTTACTGATGCCGATCTCTCTCTGGATTTCTGTGTCCGAGAGGTTAGCCATGATGGCGCCACTCTTCACATTGGCACGACATGCAGCCACATACCACGCTGGCATCCCCACCCACAGCTAACAGGAGGCAGAGTACATGTACAGTATAATTAGAGAGTCATTCTATTAATGCTAGTTAGATTAACCATAAAAGCATGGTGCCACATTGTACCTCGAGCCATGTAACAACAGTAGGACCGTCCCATGAAGCGAAAGGCAAACCCTGACGACAGGCCTCCTCCAGCAGGTCGTGCCTGGCACCACAAGTGGAAATCAAAGTTTGACTGATTACTCTGAGAGATTAGATTGTAATATCTTACTGTTCATACTTTTATAAATAGAAAACAGAAGGACCATTAGCTGCTAATCACTGTGGCATTTATGGAAACTTATTCACATGCTTCTGTAGCAGTAAATAGTTCCTCAATGTAAAATCAAAGCATAAGGATGACAGGTCTCACTTCTTTTTGCTCCTGCGATCTTTTTCCACTGTTCCTGTCCCGAGTTTGGCCAGGCCTAAGGGGTCAGCTGAACCCAAGTCATCAGACGGAGTGGAAGCTGAAACATAAGATGTTCAAACATTATTCAGGTTTTCAATAGAGCAATCGGGTGGAATATTTCTAGAAACTTTCCGTGGGATGTTAAGCTAAGAAATTTGGGGAATTTCCATCATTTCATCAACATTTTTCCTATATAACAATGCACATTTAGATGTTTTGAAATACATAATACACACAACACACATTTTGATGGTGGGGGAACATGTCTCTAAAAATCCTACAACTGTGTGTATCCCAATAATGACTGGGATCACACAGCAGTAAAATTGTACAAAAGCAGCTGCAGTGGCTTGTGCTGATGAGCTGAGCGATTATTATTACATCACTGTGTTTACATATGCTGGTGTTTAATGTCAGTACAGACTGGATTTCACAATGGAACTTTGAGAAGCTGTTTATCACTGAATTAACATAGTTTAAAAACTGATTCTTGAACATTTTGAATAGATTCAGAATCACCATCTTAAATAATCTAGATGTTTAAATGATTCTACACTCCTGGTTAACTGAAGATCAAATATTTATGAATTTTATAAATGCATAGTGAGTACAGAACTGTGCTATATGCATGTGATTGGTAGGGATATCCCAATTATAAGACAGCCTTGAGGTGTGTAAATTTCCAGTTTATTCCCAATAACTCCCATAAATTCCCATTTCTTCCTATGAAAAGTTTCCAACTTTGAAAATTCCCAGGATTCTGCAATCCTATTCAGGAGAAATGTTTTAACTTAGTAATTTGAAAATAAAGTAATTCACAAACCTAGTGACGCAGACTCTCTTCCAGGTGCACCCATTCTTCCTTTTTCCTTTTTACCAAAAAGACGACCAATAGACGACTTAATGCTTTTCTTTTTGCTGGCTTTGTGGAGAGAATCTTGACTAGCAGTTGTGGCTCCATCAGCAGAGAGGCTACACAAAGACAAAATCATTTTTTCTCTTTTTATGTGATGTATTTGTTTTTATTTATTTATTTACCTGCGAAATTCTCTGTGGTCATCAAGACCTGCCCCTGGATGAGTGTGTGTCATTCTGTCCAATCGCAGGGCCCGTGGGACAGGGGGAGTGGGGTCTATCAGGGCAAGAGCTCTGCATTCCTCTCCCTCTTTGCTATTCTATAGGATCAAAACATTTACTGCATTTTAACAATGAACTTTATTTTGGACATTTTTGTGAAAACTTTGACGTGATACCTGTCTTTCAGTTTCTCTGGCAGGGGAGTGTGGCAGGCGAGGGGTGGAGTGTCCTGAACTGGGAGGTGAGGGAGAGGCTAAGGTTGAGGATGTGATGGATGGAGTCATGTAGCCCCTGCCTACACTGTCTCTGCCCCCCAGAGAGGAAGGGGGCAGCGAAGGGGCATCCAGGGCAACACTGCTCACCCGGCTTTCAATCTCCTCCGCTCTCATCTCAGTGCTCTCTTTCTCCTCCTGGATCAGTCTGGGCAGTTCAGAAAAGGCATGTTTCAGCTTCTTTGTCTCAAGAAAGATATGTTCAAATAGAAACAAACTTACTTAATCTCTTTGTTGATGGCCTCCAGTTGCTCCTGGAGCATGATGGCCAGTGTCTGGACGTCTGTCTGTCCACTAGGAGACAGCAGCTCAGACCCAAACAGTGTCTCTCTGTCGTCCTCATCATCAGAGCAGCCTCCCTCCACTCCCCCTTCAAATCCTGGACCCAGCATGTTCCCACTGTCCCAGTCCCCGTACTGACAAAAAAAAAAATCAAACAACATTAAAAGACATGGATGTTGTACAGATCGCTGTCACAAAATAAAGGTTTGATTGCAAGATACATACAAGTTAAAAGTCAAAATGTGGCCTTAATGATCACCTTATTACTATCATCCCTGTTGCCCCAGCGGCCGCGGTGTCTTCTGACCACCACTCCTCCAGACGAGTTGCTGTAGCCGGCTGGCAGGGAGCCTCCTCCCTGAGGATACCGGAGCTCGGAGGAACTCCCCGGAAGAGATCTTCGGAAAAGTGTGGAGGGGAGTGAGCTGACGCTGCCCGCCCTGCAGGAAGAGCCAGAAACTTTGAGTTATTCAACTAAAAAATATAACAATAACATCCTCATCTACTAGGAGCTTAACTCTAGAATATACTGTCACAAATAGGTTCATGATGAGTCACTCGGTTAAATCATAAATAATTTATTTTCACAATCAGCAATAATTTCTGCCTGACGACAGCAGAAAAAAGTTATTTCTGAAAGCCAATGTATAAAGACTGCAGTCTTTCTCTGAAGATGGTCCATTGTTTGGGATTGAGTGAATGTAGGACACACTGCAGAAATACATCCCTCAGAGAAGCACTAACCTGGAATAAGAGGAGCCAGGCCTGCCCCTCAGCTGATCCAGCTCCAGTTGGATACGCTCCAGCTCAGCGAGGAGCTGCTCCTGAAGCACACACAGAAATCAGCACAAATGGTTTGGAAATGCACACCCAGGAATCATCATAATCATCAGGAAATACTTTTTAGCACTGGCATATTTATAATCTTTGTTTAAAAAAAATCCAATGTCACTTCGAGTTCACTTAAAACATTCACACACTCAAACCAAAAACAAACATTTAAATACCTTGTTTGCAAGAAGATCATCCTGAATTTTCTTCATATTTGACAGTTCTTCCGAAAGTGCGTTCTGTGAATGCAGAAGAGTAAATATATTGACAGTGTGAACAAAATGCAGCAGAGACTGTTGTACGTACCTTCTCCTCCAGGGCAGCCATCCTCTCTTTGAGGTGGAGCTGCAGTCTCTCATTAGACTCAGACAGGAGCTTGTCCACTGTATCTGACAGACGTTTGTTGTGTTCATCATTCATCTTCTCTCTCTGCCGCGCCTAAACCAGACAGCCGAGGAGATACTCAGACAGGAATACAAACACATGTTTTGAACATAATTATTCAAGTACAATTCATTTTACCCTCTGGAGCTCCTGGTTCTTTTCCTCAAGTTGTGCCTCCATTTGTCGAAGTCGCTCCTCAAAGTTTCCATGCCGCTCCTCAGCCTAAAATAGAGTATAAATCATGAAAATGTATTATGTAAGGTTTAGTTGTCAAAACCAGCCCCAATGTGAATTCGGTATCATATTAGAGTATAATGTACCTTGTTGAGGGCTGCCACTCTCTGGGCGAGCTGTGCTTCGATCTCGGGCAGTGTTTCTGCCCTCTGCAGGGTCTGCTGCAGTTTCTGTTTGGCCTCATCCAGACGCTCCTGTAGCTGCCGGTTTTTCTCTTCACTCTGGATAAACAAACACACAATAGTTTTACTTGTTGTTATAAAAATCTTATCATCTATCATGTCTTATTATGTTATGTTAATATGCACCCATTTCTCTCTTTATATTGGCAAATGAGATTTTACATTTGGAGAAAACTCTACCTGTCTGTACAGGGATTCTTTGCTAGCCAGCTCGTTTTCCAGCTTATCTTTGATATCATGCAGAGAAGTCGCCTCCCTCTGGGCGCTGAGGTACCTGCAAAAACCCATCGAGCAACCAAAGACAGTGGTTGAGTTTCTGCCAAAAAGCATTTATTTTAAGAGCTAGGAATTCCTGGCTGATAGAAGAATCCGTACCTGGAATGCTAAAGTAAGCTTGGATTTAAACCCGTCACAGACCTAACACAAATCTGTGTGATGATGATGAGAGCGTAATGTAATTTATGTAAAACAAGATTCGACTGTATAATGAAGTGTCAAGACACCTTTGCAACACCGTGTCAGCCAAAAGGTGAAGCATATGGCCCTTCTGTTTGTGCACCGGCTGATTTCAGGGGAAAGATGGTGTTTTTCACTATTATAACAGACCAGCACAAACACAGGAAGCGTACCTGCGTTCCAGTGTTGTGATTCTTTCCTCCATGTCCTCTCTTTGGCACAGAGCCTATAATACACACATGCATTTAGGTTGAATAAGAGGCACACAAATCTCATATTTTCACATATCACTATCACCACATTTTTGTTGAGATTCATTTTATTTTCAGACACACACACGCACACACACAGACATCCACACACATACACACATTTCCTCACCTTGAATTAAGTCAATGGAATTAGTTATGCAGCTTAAACCAAGCATCAGAAAGAATAAAATTGAGCGACTTTTGAAAATAGTGGTTTTTAGTGCCAAGCAATTTTCTTAACCAGAGAAAATTGTGCTGGTATTTTCATGTATAAAAGACATTTTTTGGCAGTTCTGTGGGCTAAAATGCTTTGAGTTTAGAGACTAATCCAAAATAACAGAAAAGCATAGCTTGGGTAACAACTAATTATGCCAAAGTCTGTGGAAGACTAAACCCACTATGACAAAACATGAAGCAGGTGGGGTACAGCATCAGAACACCATACTGTTGTGTTGTCACATAAGCCAACAATATCTACCTAATAAAGTGGCCAAAGAGTTTATGTATTCAATTGGAACTTAAATTGATAAGATAAGGTAGATAGATTAAAGTTGCAGAATCAGATTTTGTCAAAAAAGTGTACGTTTGAAAGTTTTAATGATGTGCTCCCCTTTCCCCTTCCCCTCCCTCCCAACCCTCTGTGACAGTCTCACACAAACCAGAAAGTATCAGAATAATAAGCATCAGTCTGAAGTTGTTGTGTTTTTCTTCAAACTAAAAACCTAGACTAGTTGTGAATAAGCTGTGAATTTTGAAACATATTTGAGCTCCTTCACAATATTCATGCTATTCCTGATTCTAGTTCCTGATAAATAAAGAATGTACAAAAACCTATAATACAGCCCACAGAGGGTCTCAGGGTCTCATTTTTTCTGGTAACTTTTGGTATGCTGTTCTTTTAACCAATAATTATTTTTGCTCAAATACAAAGTAAAAAATATCAGGTACTGCAGTTTTAAACATAGCCCCATAAATTAAAAGGCCCCATGTTTTTTGGCAGGTAAAGGACAGATTGGGCTGACAGACCTCTTTCACTTCCCTTTGGAGCTTCTGATTGGCCTCCTCTGTCTTCGTCACCTCCCTCCTAGCGGCTGCAAGCTGTTCCTCTATTTCACCAACCTGACGGGACGCCACGAATGGACACAAGACAACAGTGATTGAAGCAAGTGACTCAGTGTTGTGGCAGTGTAAACAAAGATGTAACAGTGACTGAGTAGAAAAGCCCCTCTGGTACATCCATTGTCATAGGGCCGAGAAGCAAGCACAACACAAGTATTGTAGAACCACAAACAAACCATTAAGAACATTTATAATATATTGCCGATAGCCTTCAATATACACTTGAAGATTTACAACTTTGCTAAAATTAAATTCTCTTATTTTATGCAATTCTATTTATGTCAGCTGCAGTTGTATATCTGGCCACAAGAGGGAAGAGGAAGACCAATAGAAAATACATTCAAGGCCTTTTCATTCCAGCATAAAACTATATTTGATTTGTACATGAAGCACAGGGAAATAGCCAGGAAAATTATATGTTTTTTACATTGTACCAATTTATTTCTCATTGCACACCAGGGTTGTGAAATTAACCAATCAATCAATAATGACTCATCACAATTACAAAAACTAAACAATAATATTAAAAATGAAAAAAAAAAAAATCAAAACAATTAATTAGACATACACAAATTTTTTATTATGTCATACAGCTGAAGTTAAAATAAAATATCTGAATAAAGTTGGTTTAAGCTAATGTTAAAAAGTTAAGTTGAATTTGAGCTTAAATATTTTTAAGCTCAAACTGTTAGCATCACTATGGACATTTTTGTCCGTTTTAGCATTTTT
>JAVQKG010159012.1:0-10899 GCA_036025885.1 Hypseleotris bucephala | reverse complement strand
AGTGGGCGGGCTTTAGCTTTGCCGACAACAACAATCCTTTATTAAAGCGTATTAGCAACATGCTAACGCTGAGAAATGTAATGTATGCTGTTATAGTTTTACAAAAACATTAAAAATCACCCAGCGATAATTTATTAAATTAATTTACAAACTTAGCAGTTCCTTGTTGGCTACGTCATAGCTGTTGTTGTGTTGCGTTCAACCATTCAGCTCTCTTCTGAGCAGCCATGTTTTCCTGACGGTTGTCTATGGGGCGAATCCAGATCGATGTGCAGAACTCTGACGCAGAGGGCTACACATCGATCTGGCTTTTGCCAGGTTAAGTTCACGCATTGGTGACAACAGAAATTGTGTATGTTACATTTGTTTTATGCAGTGACTCTTTTCCCTTGCATTTTGACTCTTTCATATCATGTGTACCCCTAAGTCCTGTGTCACTCATTTGTATGCATCTGTAATTTTCTGCTATATAAGAACATTCAGTTTAAATAAATATTTCCCTTTGGGCTTTTTAATCTGCATAGATAAAAAGCATCTGGCCGTTCGTGGCAGATTCAATTGTCTTGTTTTCCATGTTTTTCATTTCTTCTTCTGCCTCATATTTTATTTCCGATGTTTATTTTGACCTTTACTAGCAATTTGTGAGTGTCCTTGGTTGGCTGATATGAAAGCAGCTTTTCAAAGATCTTCCATGATTGTTATGATGCACTTAAAGGCAATTCAGTCACAAAGACATTTTATTTTCCACAAAAGGGGACTGGAAAAGCAACCGACCCTTCTCCTGATTATGTGACAGTATTTTGGTTATAGTACTTAGCTGAAGGATTGTGCATGTTTAAGATGAATGCCAGTGTTCTTCAAGTTTATGTCAATATTAAAGCTGCACTACCTGATTTCTTTGCCCTTGTATTTGAGCAAAAATAATCACTCGGTCAAATCTGCACCATAAAAAAAGCAAAAAAAGTAACTTGAGATCCTATATGGGCTCTATTATAAGAAACCAAACCAAAGTTTAAATGGCAAAATTTCAAGAATTTCAACAAAAAAAGCATTACTAGTACCCACAGTCACGCTGTAGCAAACTTTACAATACAACATACAATATTCAGAACAATATGATGTGAATTCGAGCTGAAATATTGGTGAGATTGGGGTCAGATGAGTGGCATTGTTTATTCGTTATATTAACATTTAAATTGGATATTGTCCAAAAAGCAAGAACATGCCTTCCATCAAATTGAATGAGCCAAAGGGTATAAATGGTCTTCATGATGCGCTCAGATTAAACTTTCTAATGCCTGAAGTTTAACACACATAACACTTTCTACCTTTCGAATGTTTACTAGTAAGACAAATTTGACAAGACATTTTGAAAAATATTGACATGTTCATCAAAGTTCAGCATCTGTAAATAGACTGACCACATTCAATTGAGACCCTACACACAAGGCCCATACTATTAAGTCCTAAGAAATCATTATGGAGACTGGACTGGTGACTGGAAAAGGTTAGAAAGAGAGGATATAAGAGCAGAAGCCACCACTTGTTATCAAAGTGTCTAATAAAACGTCACATTATAAGAGCAACCCTATCCAATTATCTGAAAGAATAGACAGGAGCTGCTGAAGAGATCTGCCTTTCTACTATGTATCAGGGCCAGGGGCGTAACACAGAATTCTGGGGCCTAGGTACAGACCATCAAGGTGGGCCCCACAGATTATTTGACCAATATCTTTCAGCCATTTTTAGTGGTATAGGACAAATATAATAGGATCTTAGTTTAGCCTATAATATATTGAAAATTGCTAGGTTTTTGCCCACTTCAAAATGTATAAAAATGTAAAAAAAAATGTCTCCCAACAACTTCAGCCAAAGTGAATTTGAAAAGACATTTATAAATATGGTTATTTAAAATGCAATACAACACTCCTGTTCATTCATTTTGGGGAAATCGTGCCCTTTTGAATAACTACATCTATTTCACATATAGGGAAAATTCATAGTTGTACTACCCATGAAAAATACTCCAAACTGACTTATTGGAGCCAGTCATCCTACCAAGTTAAAGAGGTAATCCATGCTATCTCCAGCCCTGATAGCATTTCATTTCTCTCTGCATGGTGACAAAATACACTTTCCCAGGATCACAGGAGTGGCCCAGATTTGCCTGGTCCACTGCCAGAGGATGGATGGTGCTGTGTGTGTGTATATATGTGTGTGTGTGTGTGAGTGTGTGTGTGTGTCTGGTGAGCTCCACTGAACTGGCACAAGCCCAATCCTCATTCACAAGACACTTTTTCTCCAGCTGTGTGTACTAGGGATGTCACTAATAGTAAATGCAAGAAACGAATACATTAAAATGGACTGACACATGAAGGGGGAAACAACCAATGATAGAACTGTCTATACTGTTGTAAAAATAATAATACAACTTTTCTGCTTACACTTGGGTTAAACTATGGAATTTAGGTAGTACACAGTCTCAAAATAAACATACAAAGCCAAAAAGTTTAGATACCATTTTCTGCCAAGTGTGGAACTTCTCAGCAGAATGTCTTTCTCAATACGGCCATTACTATATAAAAAAAAACACACACAGCTCAGATCTACGACATTCAACTGATTATTTTTCATTTTCCAAGATGTTTTTACAAAGTTGACCGATTTATGTATAGGCAGCGGTTGAATTGTAGCATTAATGATGAGGCTAAATGCTTGTCTTACATCAAAAAATCTAGAATAAATAAATCTATCTGTTTTTTAGCTAGTCTGAATACCTTTTTTACCTTGCCTTTTTTTACCTTTGATTTTGCCACTGTATATCTTATGTTAAACTCATAACTTTCTTTTCAAGTTTTCTAAAGCTCACTCAAAACTCTGTGTCACTCACCCTGATCTCCAAAGATAAACCACTTTTGCTGCTGTGAGTCAATGTGTCATATATTCTTTTGTGTGAGCACTGACTGAACAAAGGCACTGGCCCATTTCAGCAGCAGTTCATTTGAAGTGATTAAACAAAGGCTCTTCAAAAGTCCATGAGAAGAGTGCTTTCTATTTGCTGTCTTTGTTTTACCTGTGTCTCTATAGTCTCCATGGCACGGGCATGTTGTTGGAAATACATTCTGTCACACCTGCGGGCATCAACACAAAAACAAATTGTGAGTGGAATCTTTAGGGCTAACACTTCTCTCACTTTGTGTTTTGGTGGAAACAGTGATAAATACTATATAAATCAAATTATTATTGCATTTTTTTCAATTTCCAATGTTTTGTTTTACAATTTAATCACCAAATAGCAAACTAGCAATAGAAGACAAAATACAAATTCACATTTTTTTCAATTCGGGCCGCTAATATAGTTAACAATATAGGTTGATATAAGTTTTTGTCAACTTCTACTGACTGAAAAGACATTATTTCAAACAATCAAATGATAGTAGGCCTATGATTTAATAATCAAGTCTGCCGTAGACCACTAGTAGTTCCCAGACCACAGTTTGAGAAAGACTGCCCAAGAGCATCTGAACTATACTTTGAGCCATGCTGACATTTAAAAGTAAAATTCACTTCCCCTCTTTTTTCATTTTTATTTTTATATACATTTAGAAGGTGCCTGCAAATCCAAGTTTCAAGCCCACACTAGTTCGTTATTGTTAGTTTGAGGGAGAAAAAAATAAAATGTCAGCACCTGGCTTGGCTCCAGCACTGGATGATGGATGGGTTAAATACAGTGAGTGAGGTCCCAGTGGGCACAATAAAGAAAACTGGACTTAACATAACTTTGATATTATGGCAGTGCCTTGAGTGGTCCAGAGAAGTAGGCCGTGCACTCTCCTTCACTGACAGACAATGCAGTTGACAGGGACTGAAAATGACCACTTGTAAACTTGAATCACTTAGACAATATAAAGACAAGAATTTGAATAAAATCTTTCCCGATGCCAAAGACTTACAGAAGTGTATCCATCAATCTGGGTGGCACATTGGCGCAATGGTTATCAGTCTTACCTCACAGCCATAAGGGTCCCGGGTTCGATTCCTGGACCAGTTTGGGCCCTTCTGTGTGGAGTTTGCATGTTCTCCCCGTGTCTGTGTAGGTTTCCTCCAGGCACTCCGGTTTCCCTTACCACAATAGGCTTATAATTGGGGCCAAGATTCCCTGTAAAAGACATTCTGAATCTCAGTGGGTCTCTCCTGGTAAATAAAAGTCAATAATTGTTATTTTAATGGCCAACCCCTATCGTGATATTATATTTTTCCCATATAACCCACTCACTCTGTTGTCACCTGCTTTGGGACCCTAACCAGCTCTTGACAGGCCTCATGAGCTGAGAGAGAGAGCCCCTAAATCTATCAGCACCCCCTAAGTCTGCCCATGTGCCTTTCTGATCAATGATAGCACTAACAATAACTGGCACCTGTCACCTCTGTCTCATCCCAAATAGAAGAGCCCAGGGCAGTCCTCTACAGATCCCCCCACCAGATTAGAACTCTATTAGAGAAGCTATTTACCCACATTCCCTCCCCCGGGGCACCCCTTTACTTTGTTTGCCCGCCGAAAGACCACAAAGCGGGCATTATGACCCTTTTCAAAGTGAGAAATAACAGCTTTTTGTTTATAGCTCCAGAGGATTCAGATAAAACAGTTTCAGAAATTGACTGCAGTGAGCTGTCTTCTTTAAAGTTTGGGACGGTCAATCATATTTTATACCATGGATGGTACAGACCAAGGGGTGGCGCAGACCTTAAGTTTAAGTTTCTAAGATGTCATATTTAGACTTTGCTTATAGCTGAAATATTCTTGGTTTAGTACTGGTTTACATGTATCCTGTTTGGTCCTATACAGGTTAAGAACTTAGTTTAGACCTTGTTTAAAGCTAGTTTGGATTAGACCAAGATTAGTCCTTTGTTTATACCCCTGGTATACCTAGTGACCTAGTTTGGAGTGTCCATCTTGGTTTAGTCCTGGTTTACATGGATCCTGTTTAGTTCAGGTTTAGAACTTGTTTATTTCTAGTTTCGATCTGGTTTAAAGCTGGTTTAGTCCTGACATAGTCCTGGTATAGACCTAGTTAACTAATTCATCTTAGCTTAGTCACAATAGCACAGAATTTCAATGTGTATGTTACATTGTTATTGTAAAGAATTTATTGTATAGAATTTCTATAAAGTTCCATATATTGTGGGTTGACTTTTAAGATTATAGAAAAAAAATGCTGCTTTATACTTTTCAGGAACCATTCATCATATTGCCAGTGCACACCTCCATGGTTTCCCCCACATAAATTACAGTAAAGGCTAACTTATAAGAAGACCCCTCTCTTCTCTGCAATACATATGCACAATGAGATTTTGCAGGCAATGAAAACTGCAACATAGGCATTTATCTTTTATTCATTTGCATTGTTTCAGATTTGGAAGAAAAAAGTGATACGTTGAACTCCTAGCTTTGCCCCCAGAGGAAGGACTGACTGGCTCAATGGCACGATGACAGGAAAGAGTCCCATAAGTCACCCACTAAGGCACCCCAGCCCATTACAGCACTCACTTAAAGCAATCATTAGAGAAAGAAGAACCATCGCCCTCCCCTCCTCCTTCTCAACCATTACCACGTTCATATTAATCTTGCAGATGGAGGAACCAACAATATCCTCATTTGGAAACAACAAAAAACACAACAACTTTGGGCTTTTGTTGTATGTTTTTGAATGATACACTCCTCTTTGCTAATTCCTCTCCTTCGCGACCCTCTATCACAGTCTCACACAAACCAGGAAGTATGTACACAAGCCATTAGGTATGAGAATAAGATCTGGAGATGGGTTTAATTCTTTAAAATAAAAAATAATGTGAATTAGTGGTGGATTTTGAAATAAAACAACAGATCCTTTACACTGATCGATTCCAGCTCTGGATAGATAAAGGATGTATCGACCAATCAGAGAGAAGGAGAATAAATTAGTATATAATTCAAACTTAATACATTTACAACAGTAGTATATGTGAGGCGCAAGTGGTTGAGGAGGTTGTCCAATTACCATGCTGCCAATGTGTACTTGGGCAAGACACTTCAACCAATACCTCTCTACCAGTCTTCTTGGTGTACAAATGAGAGTGTGTTTACTAGTGTTAAAAGGTGGAATAGTTACTAGATGTTCAGATACAAAGAAATATCCATATCTTGACTTTTTTACTTACTCCACCTCACATTTCTTTTAGCAATATTGGTTGTTTTTTTTATTACTACAACAAGAATGAAAATAAAAGAAGATTTGCAGAGCCTAAATAAGTCCCAAACTTTTGGCAGTGACAAACATGCCTGCCTTATGGCTCCATTTATTAAGCGCAACAAGCCTTGTAAATCCAATCTCCATTCAACAGGGAACTACGTGTAGGTGAATTACCTCCTATGACACAATTGAAAAATAGGCTTTTAACTCTCTTCAATTGATCTATTATGATAATGCTCATCCCTTGTCTCTCAAATTTCCCAAAAGGCCGTAAAAAAGGCCAATTTTCCCTCCATCTTTCCCTTTAAACGAGAAGAGAGAAATGACTGGGTCTGGCAGTCTATTATCGGACTAGCTCTTCTCCAGGTAATTTCAAGCAGCCAGTAGTCCCGATAGACAAAATGGGAAAAGAAAAAATGTCATATTTCCTCTACCGCTCTTTAATTCATGAGTTCTGCGCCTTATCAGACCGCTCAAGTCCTGACCTGTTTTACTTTCCGCAGGCATCCATTGTCTGCGCGGGTGTTCTTACCCCTAAAGACTTCCTTTTTTTTTTCCCCCTCTCCTAAAAGTGCACAGGGCAAGGTTTGCATGATTCCCTGAAGGAGACAGATATCACCTCCGCGCTCTCAAGAGGATAGGCCGGGATAAGACTTTCAGAATTCCGAATTGGTTTCTCTCTTATAAATTTGATTAGAATTTCACCGCTGCCCCATTTTTCCGAATCAAGGGCAAGCTCAGGGATTATGCACAGGTGCGGCTGGACAGGTCCGAGAATAGTTCAGGACAAAATATTTAGTACTTATCTCCAGCTGTGAAGAGAGAGAGGAAGTGTGGTTGATCACATGACCCAAAGGATGTTGTCGCCGCCTTGGTCTGTCGTTAATAATAGTAGGTCCTTCGTGTTGCCTCAGGGAGTGTAACCCAGTGCAATGTGTCATATAGCATAATACTAAATGAAACATTGTCTGAACACATATGAACATAGAAACCATATGCTCCTGGAATTACGAAACAGAAATCCGGCAGGGACACAAAAGAAAAATATTTGGCACGATAATATTTCGGCAGTAAAAAAAATATACTTTATACGAAAACTTTACTTGGTTATATGTAAGGGATGGAGCCCTGGTTTTGAAGTTTTAACATGTTTCTGTAACTTTATTTTTTTTCCCCTTGCTTTTTTGTGAAGGCTGTCAGATGATTGGCTGATGTTTCAATAAATGTCAAAATCAGTTTACAAAATGTGCATGTGACTTTTCTGTATACTTTTTCTATACTCTGAGGCAATTGATAGGCTCTCTGGGTGTGTCAAGAATCCCTATGAAATAAATGGGAATCCTTACATTGTTTTCCATTTAAAACTGCAGAAGAATAGACTGACAAATATGCAATGCACTTACACTGAATTGAACCATAGTGTTATCTTGCAACAGACAAACTTAACCCACAAAACAATGCAAAATATGTTATAACAGTGGTGTTGTTATGAAGAATTTGTATTGACCTTGGCAAAATATGTCTTTTAACTTTTTGATGAGCTTGACAAAATTAAAAAAAGTGATGGTGGGAAATACTAAAAATGAGAACTGTCATGCACACTAGTATTCTGCATAGTGTAAAAAGGAAAAACATAAAAACGAACCAAAGTATTCTCAAAAGTGACCTCATAATATACTGTGTCCCCTCCATCTTGTAATTCACTTTCAGTTTAATAGTTTTTCCTCCAATGACTCCAAGCAGGTTTACGCTAATGACTTTGCTCCTAAAGATAATATCCCTGTCTGTCTGTGAGTAAAAAAACAGGTTAATTATCTTCTGATTGACCTAATCAAACAAAAACAAAATTTAAGAAAAGATTGTGGACAGACATTTAGTTACACTCATAAGTCTTGAAATTGATCTGAGAATACAAGAGAAAACACCGGCTGTCAAGGGCTCACTGCCAGTAGACCGATTACATACATTTGGACTGATGACTCCAGATTGCTGTCATAAAAGTATTCCTGCCAGAAAAAAATATATTCAAACTTTTTAACCTATCGCCAAAATTGATATTAATGTCATTCCACATCAGAAAACTATTGGGAATCTCTTTGTCATTCCATTTTACTGTAATGTATTTAAATCGAATTCATATAAGCAGCTCTTTGCAGTGGGTTTATGCCAAAATGCAGTAAACAAGCATGGCTTTACGGATTGGTGCTAATGTAGGAGATGGCAAGTGTAACATATTACCTGAATGGAACTTCCATCAATCACTGTGTGCACAATAATGTTTAAAAATCGTGAGGCGCACCTGACAATACAGCATCCGTTTGTCTTGTCCTTCATTATAGTCTTTGTCTATTTGCATTGACTGGCTGCGGAAAATGAATGTTGGCAGTGAGAGGAGAGGATATGGTGGAGGAAGAAAATAGTGTGAATGGGGAAAAGTCAAGATGGAGAAAGGTATAAAAAGTGGTGTAAACTAAGGCTTAAATGGTATAGTCTGAAGTTTTCCTTAAAAGAAAATGTTAAAAAGATAAACATTAAATTGAGATCTTGACCCTGTTCTCTGATGTATAATCTATAAGGGTCAAAACTCATCTGCTACTGGTCAAAGTGGTATCACAAACTTAAGTAGGGACTAAAGTAAAATAATGACAATGACACACAGTAACAGAGTCAGATAAAAAAATATATATATATTCACTACAACATTTTTTTTTTTCAATTAATAAGCCATGGCCATAATTTGCATTCTTATGTCACAAGCAATAGGCTACTCCTCCAACTCAGTTCAGTGGCATACAAAGGATGGGTTTAAATGCACAGAATTAGTTTCCATTAATTACGCCATACCATGCCTTAAATACTGGCTCTAGATCTGACTGGCCAAAAAACAAGACTGATTTTGGCCAGTCTGAAATGCTAAGAAATAAAACTCTTCCTCTTTCTGTATAATAAATGGGTTTTCCATGCATCATATCCTTTCTCATTGAACTGCACAGAAGCATATTCACATTAGCAAGCCCCTGTTCCATACCACCCCATGAGAAATGTACCAAGACAAGGAAAGACATTCGCGGGACAAAAACAAAGTAGGAGTTTTTCCACAAAGATTGAATCAAAGGCGTAGATGCAGCCAGATAATGATGGAGGTTAAACACGGGCTTGGTTTACACCCAGCTGCTCGTGGTCACAGAGAGGTCAGACTGGTCACATCCATCAGCCTATACCAAACGCAGGGATAGACTCTTAAATGCCCCGGGTTCTCCCCTTCAGCCACTACAGAGTGATGACGGCCTTGTCGGGATAAAGGCCGATCCATTGGTCTGATTTGTGGCCGGTGGGGCAATTTCAATACCCGTCTTTGGCTTGATAGATGAGGCCCCCGTTTGATAAAGGGCCAATTTGCCATGGCCAATAGGGATAAAATTGCAGCAGTCGCCTTTATTTTATACTCTCTTCAATCCGTGGCAAAACAGGGCTTAGGGAAAAGGGAATCCTGGTAATGTAAAGGAGGAACAGAACCAGGTGCAATATTTGATTTTTTTCCCCCAAATCGATTCGCCCCTTTTGTTTTTCGTTCACACTTACTTTATAGCACAGTAATTATATGGCAATAGTGTGGTAATAGGCAGGTAATAATAAAGTAATTATGGTTTATTATCAAGTAGTTTTCCGGTAATTACCCTTGTAATTGTATGCAATTTATTTAGCATGGTAACAAGATGCATACAAGTATATTATGAAATAACCAAGTAATTATGGGCAAGATATGGGATATAGGATATGGGCTTAGGGTGGGTAAATACAGAGAAATTATTGAAAATTAACATTGGTTAACATTGTTGCCAAGCTGTTAAGTAAAGTACTAGGTTTTTTATACCTTCTTTTCGAAAAATATAACCTATTCACTTGACCAGGATCAACAATTGGACTTCCCGCTAAAAGTGGGCCTTGGCAGTGTATAGGCGAGGATGCCCCCTATTACCATCCATGCACCACGCTTTCAATTTCAACTCCCCTTTGCACAGGCTACCATCTCCAGGGAAATATATAGTCTAGAGGCTGCATATATGTGTCTTTCAATTTAAACCATTCAAACAGCCAAATTACCAAAAGCCACATGGGAACAACACTTCTTTTCACTCATTTCCATAGCACCACCTCTCTAATTAGCGCCATGTGTGTTTTAGGGAGAAAAATGAGGACAAGAAGTAGAATGTAATGTAATATAAAGGATTTGATAAGAAAAAATACAAGCTAGTAGTGTTTTTTTCAATGTGCCAACAAGGAAATCTAGGGAAGTTCACCCGTGACATGTAGAAATGGTGCTTTTGACACAAGGAGGAGAATATACTTGATGTTTGTGACAGTAGGTTGTTGGGTCTTGAGAGCTGACAGCAAAAAGGAATTCACTGCATGTCAGTTATGAAGGGTGGGTAGGGCAGGTTGGACAAGGACACAAAATAGTATGGTAAGCCACAGAAAAATATAGCCCAAAACTGTATGTGTTTTGAGTTTAATGTAAAAAGCTATTGAATATCGATATAGGCCTAGATTTTTTTGGTTCCCAGTAGTCCTCAAAAATCAAATCAGGGCCAAAAAGTAGGTCACTAATGCCTTAAAATGAGTAATGGGTTTTGCCAAATAAAAAAAAAAGAGAATTTATTTTTGGTAT
>JAVQKG010159002.1:0-10291 GCA_036025885.1 Hypseleotris bucephala | reverse complement strand
CAGGATGAAAATGTGCAGAGTTGTTGGTCTGAGGTAAGAAACACTTTGATCAGATGCTGAAGGTTGAATGCACTTGTCTTTGATTTACTGTTACAATTCTAGTGCAAATATTATTTATTTTGAGAATCAGCAGAGAGGACCAGCACTTGGTGTGTTTAGTCTATGATCACATGGGTTTGAAGTGGGATTAAAAAAGATGCATTCTGTGAGTATTCTTTTCGTTTTAAGATTCCTGTGGTTTGTAGCTTTGACAAAATGTGTTGCAGCAGCTCTCACTGTTTATTTTAGCTTCTATTTAGACCTATCAACATGTCCCATCACACCAGAACCTGTCTGCTCTCTGTCTTAACCAGGAATTCGCTTCCTATCACTGACAAAACAAGTACGAATAATTAAATAAATAGGAAGTCTTGTAGTCTTGTATTATAGATTATATAAATAATATTTAGTTTGAGATAAAAAAAAAGTAAGATTAATGTTTTTTTAGCAGTTTTCTATGATATTTTTAAATAGTTTTTATTATAATGTTAACGTTTTAATAGCATTTTGTAATATTCAAATACAAGGATTATTACTTATACACTAAACTGAACCGAAAATATATGCATCCACCACACTACAAGCCAAATTTCTCCTGTTTTCTGTTTACCCACGTGGTCAGTGCACTTCCTTAGCAACGTGTATCTGAACCAGGAAATACTTCCGATGCTATTGCTATGTGGCTGTGAAGTGCAGGGGTAGAAATGACAGCAAAGTTTGTCTGTTTATTATTTCGTGCTTCCGATTCTGGGACTGAGTGTTAGACGTGTACCGGAATGATACTGTGGCTCATAACCAGTTGTAGTAATTGAACAGAGTCGACAGATGTAAGATTTCATGGTTTTTCGGCTTATTTAGCGAGATGCTAACATGCTAACACAACACAAGAATGTTAACTTGCTATTATAACTTTTATTATGGGCTGTGGTGCAAACCTTAAGAATTTCTAATTTATTTAAACTGCAAACACATATTTCGATCTACATTTTGGAAAATAAATAAATACTAGATTTATTATTTCGCAGTATTTAACTTTACGTTCCTTCTGTGGCTACTTCTTCAATGATGGTTTTGTATTTGTATTATTTTAGGTGTGTGTTAGTAAAATGTCTTCCCTGGACCAGTATAGGCCATGATAGGCTTGTCAAGTAATGTGGGGGTTATGGAAAGTCTAACGCACTCTGAAGAGCAGCAGGCATCCTTCGTTTTGTCCAATTTATGGCTCAAAACACAGGAATCAAGCAAGAACCAGACTGAGAAAGGGTTTGGTGGTTTTGTTTTGGTTCATGCAGGTGAGTGAGTGCTGTGCAAGTTAGAGTTAGAATACAATAATAAAGAATTTTAGTTTATAGCTTTTAGTTTGAATTTTAGTTATGTTGTATTACTGGAAAAGCTTAAAATGTAATTTGCCTTTAGGAGCAGGATACCATTCAGAATCTAAAGCCAAGGAGTATAAGCATGTTTGCAAACGGGCCTGTCAGAGGGTGAGCATGTATTCCTTATCAACAGTCTTCGCCTGTTCTTTATAGAATAAATTCAAAAGTTTACTCACTGTATTTTGTAAAGTTAATGTTTACATTGAAGTAATTTTGTTTGTGTATCAGGCTGTTGATCAGCTCAAGTCTGGAGCTATGGCTGTGGAGGCGGTTGCTGCTGCACTGGTTGAGCTTGAGGTTTGCTGTCACTCTTCTTTTTTTTTTTTTTACTTTTATTCTTTAACTTGGCCTCTGTAGCATAGATTTTTTAGACACTTTTTCTTACAATCACTAAATTAATTGGTCATTGAAGTCTTAGTCGACTAAATTCTTATTAATCAATTAGTTGCATTCACTTTGCACCAATAAAGCAGGTCTATTTTATTACTTTGTATTTTTTGTGTTTTATTTTTCTCAACATAACTGCAATACTTTTTAGGTCAATTTTGACTTAAAAATATTTTTTATTGTCAACTTTACATAATATGTTTTCTTACCAAAATAGTTTTTTTTTTTTTGGTTGAAAGCCTTACTAGCAACACCCTGACAGTCACTTTAACAATGTTTGGTCTGAGTTTTATGTACTGCCTATGTTAAGGAAAACTATCCTTAGGGAAAACTTTGATTCGGGTGAATTGTACAGCTCAAAAAAGCTTTGAAACTTTACATAAACATTATTTTAAATTGAGTTTGTACATCAGAATGTAGTTCCCTTGATTGCCACTAGGAGGAGCATTCAGAGCTAAATGTGCAGAAAGTAACTCAAAATCATATTACTATGTTAGTTCAATGCACTGTCCTAAAAGCTTTTGTTATTGTCTTTGCCATGAAGTCTTAATCCATACTCTAATGTCTATTCTTCTGATTTTTCTCAGGATTCTCCTTTTACAAATGCTGGCATGGGGTCAAACCTAAACCTGTCAGGGCAGATTGAATGTGATGCTAGTATCATGGATGGGAAAACACTGCACTATGGAGCTGTTGGTGCCATTAGTGGTAAGTATCATCCATGTTTGATAACAATGTATGTATTTGGCTGAATGTTACTTCTTGTTTCATTATATTGTCTTTGTCTTAGATCACACTTTTGCAAGGTTCATAACAAATGTACTTCATTTTAGCGTATATACGGTATTAGATTATGAGTAACAAACAAACCCTGCAAACTCCCTTAGCTGCATATTTAGATTTGAAAATGGTTTTGTTGATCTTGTAAGCTTTTGTCTTTTAGATCCAAAACATGTCTTTTCTCAGGTATAAAGAACCCAATTTTAGTTGCCAACCGCCTACTCACTGAAGCTCAAAAGGGGAAGCTCTCAGCTGGCAGAATACCTCCCTGGTAATTATAACAGCTTTAATTACATTTATAACAAGGAACTATTGAAACACCACTATAGTGACTTGCTCTTTTTAGCTTTTTAGTTGGACGTGGAGCTCAGGACTGGGCTGTCAGCCACGGAATACCACCTTGCCCATCAGAGAAAATGGCCACTAGTGAGTATCCTGGCATCTGAATATTTGAATTGATATTACAAAATGTATATTTTATGAATTTATGAATTGGTCTTTTTCACATGCAGAGTTTAGTTTGTCTGCATATAAAAGGAACAAGCGAAAGATGGAGCTGGCTGAAAAAATGGACACAGGGCATAATCAGGCAAAAAGAAGACGACAATCAAGTGAAAACGTAAGTACTGCTGAATGTGCAAAATTTATTCAACCTAATATCTAATATAGTGTCCTGTTTAAATTGCATTTTGACAGGCCACAACTAAGACATCAAGATATTGTCTGCCAGTTATGATCTCACATTCTTCAAGGGTCATTAAGGGAGAACGCTATTGCCAGGTTGCATAGATAGTTTCCAAGAAATGATTAAAGTGTTGACATGAGTTAGGTTTCAGTGCCCTTAGCAGCACACATGTGAAGGCCACGCTGCTGAGTTAGGAGCAGCTGAAAGCAAAACGCAGTTTGTTCTCAACTCACTCGCAGTGGCAAAAATCAGAGCTGGAGACTTTTTTTCTGTAATTTATTAGAATGAAGTTTCCACGTTTTTTGTTAATTTGTAAATTTTTCATTTAGTCAGTTTATACGCACAGTGCATCCACTTGATTGATTTTTGTGTTACATAACTTGACAGGTCATTCCAAGTCCTGCCTGTGTGCTTATTAGAAATGATATATTACACTCTGTAAAACACTAAATATTATACACGTATTAGCTGATTATTAACTAATTAGTACCTTATTACGTTCCTATAGAGAGTGACATCCATAATCCATTCTGATCTTTACCAAACATAATTCCTTCAGACTTGCTGGCTTAACTAAAAAAAGTGTAACATGTCTGTTTCCAATTTTAAAACAAATAGACCTTGTTCTGCCCCTGTTTTGTTCCAAGCTATAAAATCTTTTCATTCCTGTGAACTAATATAGACACCTGTCTCCTGGTGGTGTATTGTTATGGACATTTTTTAAAGCCTCTTAAAACTTTATTCAGTTCTATTTAATCTAGATATTTTCTCTACAATAAAGATGTTGATTAGAAATGAGAGAAAGAGAAAGAAAGCTTTGGGGCAGTTTGAAAAAGCTGGCTTGGTTTCTTTTAGGCTTCAAATGTCTGGAGACAAGACTGATTTAGGAGAGCGAGAAACAAATGCAGACGCTGTTGCTGTTTTTACTCTATTAGCCTAGACTCAGTGATGCTCCGTGGCTTTCTGAAGGAGTGCAGCTCTGATCATGTATCACAGTGACATCTTGCACTTTTTGCCTGAAGAAATATTTAATTATGAAATGTGAGTCATGGAGGTTCAGACTAGTCACTTCCAAAATAAACAGTAATCAGGGAAAGATACCAAATTATTGTATCATTTTTAATACAAATTGCTGTGTTGTCAAAAGCTATGTATTCATTGCTTTGGCTTGTTGATTTTGTGTCTTGGCCTGGGCTACAATAACTTATAAAAAAAACACTGACAATAATTTATTATATTATACCGAAGTGCCTATGCATGACTAACATAAAACTCCTGACATTCCTATGAAAATGTGGCAGGAAAATGGATCAGGGTGCCTTGACACAGTGGGGGCTGTTGTAGTTGATCTTGAAGGTAATGTTGCTGCAGCAGTGTCCAGTGGGGGCCTCGCTATGAAACACCCTGGAAGGGTCGGCCAGGTACTTAATCTTTTTTCACAATTTAACTCTAGGCTTTTCTTGTGTATAATGATTATGATCCAGTGACAGCATACTAAAATACGTATATTGTATTGTATTGTATTGAAGTTAGATGTCAGTGTACAATGTTCAAATAATATATCTCAGATGTATACTTTTAGTTTGCAGTTAAATAAGGTCAATTTTGTAATACAAATTTTAAAAGTCATTGGATAGGTTACAACGTCCCAATGAATTATGCTCCAGCTAACTTGTGTTTCGGTTATGCTAATTTGTTAATAATTAAAAATTTGTCAAAACTGACCAATACTGTAATGTAATAATCCATTATATCAAATGTGTTTTGTAGGTTTGAATCTAAATATCTTAAGCTATTGTTGAATGATGTAAAGAAAAATGTGCTCAAATGTCTTTGTCTCTACTCTCAGGCAGCTCATTATGGATGTGGATGCTGGGCTGAAAATGCCTACAACATGAACCCCTATTCTATAGCAGTGAGTACTTCAGGTAAATCAAAGCACACGCAATTTTCAACTTTAAACTTACACTATATGTATGCACAGTCCCTTCTTTAGTATCCAGGCAGTGTTTACTCTTTAGCTTTATCTCTGGTGATGACAAGTCTCAGAAACAGATATTGAATGCGTCGGGCCGCGGTGCTTCAAAAAGGCACTGATAATACTTTCCGATGACCTCCAACCATTCTTGTCGAGTGATCCTCATCAGTCATTTCCTCAGCTGATTGAGTCATCATACTCTGGTCTTTGTTGCTCAGCTGTGTGCCAGGTGCAATGCAAACTTCTTCGTATTTTCAGAAACACTTGACACTTGATATGGATACAGTGGAAGTTGAATCACTGTAATGTAAGTAGTGAGGACTGCAGTTACCATGGATTTCAGGATATATATTCATATAAATAAATATTGTGAACTGCCCAGGTTTATTTTGTTTTAAGAAAATACCCATGCAGTGTGTAACATTTCCGGCTACTATTTTATTGCAGCCAGTAGCAAGTCCTTTACAGGTAGGTGGAATAAAAAGTACTATGTCAAGGAAGTACAAGGGACCACAATGTCCACCTAGTCATCACAGAAGAAATGTAGTGTGCACTGATTTATATTAAAGTTTTGGTGAATGTGTGTTGGCTACTATATGAAAAAGTAGAAAAGTACATTAACGTAAACATTAGAAAACATTTTTGAAAGAGTTATTCTGTATGTATGGACAGTACTTTGCAAATATTTTAAGCTGGTTTGAAGACTGTTGTAAATAATATTCAGGATGGAGTTTATTTGTATCAGTTTAGAAACTGCAAATTGTGTCTTTAGATGAAACATCTATACTCTTCTTCTTGTCATAAGTCCACTGTATAGATATTGAAAGCTGTAGGCTGCTCACATCTTTCTGTCTCTTAATGGTAATACCAGAGAGATTTAATAATATTAATTCTTTTGAAATCATTGCTACCTTACTGCATTTCTTAACATATGGACAGTTCTCTACAAGAAAGTTATGCCAGCATTAAACTTTAGTCACCTCGTTCACACCAAGACAGTATCACCTAAGGCACTGTCTGCAAAGCTCTTGAGTCAAAGGGCACTCACTTAAACAAAGACAGATTATTTTTAGTCCGTCTTTTGAAAATTTGGGTTTGAGAGAGACAAGAGAGATCTGCTTAGCACTGAAAGACTATATTATATTTGGCTCTTCTGGAGGATTTGTAGACATTTGTCTGGGACATAGCTTCTGGGGAACATTTAAATCCCTTTGAAGTGGATGCATAGTCTAATGCATGACAGTGAGTGCAGATGAGTTTATTCAGTCAGACTTGCCCGAGCTGGGGTTGTATATCAAGATAGCTAGTTTTGAACTGCCTTCAACTTTCTTTACTGCAATCACAAGCAATCATTGAAATACAGTATGTAAGTATGTCTAAATCAGCAAAGGTAATGTCATTAAATGTAATCAGTTTTCAACCTCAGCTCTTTAGACATTACAGTGATTATTGTGGTATAAAGTATATGTTAATGGAACTTAAATTCAGTAATTATAATATACTATAGTATGTTTAAAATGATTTCTGTAATTACTGTACTTTACTTATTTTATCCCTGGAGACAGCATGTACGTGACTGTGTAGGAGTCACAGTACAGTCTAGTTTATCCTGTGTGACATGTTAAAGCTGAAGTTTTACAGTCATGGTTAAGTCAGCATAACTATAGGTTTTGCACAAGCTGTGAAATACTCAAAAAATCAAATGATCTGCAATTTCTGTAAAAATTTGACCACCACATGTAACATTCAAAGTAACTTAAATCACCTTGTTTCCCCATTTGGGTGCTCACTTTGAACCTTAACCTTTGAGCCTAAATGCATTCAGTTGCTGCAGTGTGTGTATAGTTGAAATTTTGATTAGAAAATTCAGTTGTAATGGAAACTATTAAATGTAAATGACAAGTAATCGGTTGTCCTAGCATTTTGTAGTATTGTACTTTATTTATTGCTAGACTACTAGTTTGAGCTGTCTTTCTTTTAGATACTGTAAAGTGTGGATGTTTAGCTAACAGATTTTTTCACCCTATAACGCCCTTCCTATATTGTGGCTATGCCTTTGATGTACACCCTCACAACGGGATGGAAAGCATAATGTGTGTTCCAGTGCGACACCTGTTTTTAATTTCCGAACATGAAAGGCATTCCCATCAAAAGCAACAAAACAACAATCATTTTTATTCTGACATGAGGACGGAGTATGTATGATCCTCACCCTTTTTGTGTCAGCCTTTTCTTCCTCTGAACCCTGTAACTACTGCCACCCTTTCATCCGGGTTTAGTTGTTTAGTAATGCGTGTCTATTGTGGGACATTTGTTTTATGCGCCTTGACGGTTTCATCCGGTTTACACTTTGCTGTGGTGAGTGACAGAACAACCTATGGACGTCACAGTTTACTCTCATGCACGCTGTTGGATATATCATATCAAGCTGTCACTTTAAAGCCTTTCTGCCTGTAGTTTGATTGAATTACTGCCCTCTTCTGCTGCTGTTGTGACCAAAACTGTAATGACACTCGAATGCCCTAAATTGACATATAAACTAGACATTGCCTGTTTGTCCCCCTTCATAATTGAGTACAGTTTGATAAATATCTTTGTTAAAATAGGAGCCATATTTTTCAACATTCTGGGTGGCAGTGACTCAGATGATAGATCAGGTCATCCTCTCATTAGAAGGTTGATGGTTCTGTACTAACTACAAATGTATACTGCCATTGTGTCTTTGGGCAGACATTTTCCTAGTTTGCCTAAATCTCTTAATGCTATGTACGCATGTTTATGTGTTTGGTGGTGGTCAGAGGTTGTAGGTGTGGTATAGCTTCTGTCAATCTGCTCTAGGGCATCTGTGGCTAAAGCAGTGACTTATCACCACTAGTGTATGAATGTGAAATGAATAAAAAAATGCAACACCAAAATCAAATTGTGGTTAGTAACTTGGAACACTTGCCACTGTGGACATAGAGTTCATGCTAGAGAAACTCCTTTTTACATGCTGTTTTATTGAATTACCGCTCACTTTGCCACTGCTGTGACCGAACTGCAATGACTACTCAATTCCCCAGAGACTTTATGGTAAACAAAGTACAAACGCTTCACTACCTGGCCAAAGCGCTTTCCTCTGTTCTCGTTAAATACGGACGTCAAATTACTGCAGGCATCTGGTCTCCGTGGTAACTGACTGTGCATTTCACTTTTGTTGTAGTTACCTGACATTTTATGGGCCCTTCATTTCTTGTTTACAGAAACAACACGGCCATATTCTGGCGTCTTTATAGGCCTTTCAGAGAAGCTGTGGCCAGATGTGTTTGTGTGTGATCACTCCTGGAATTGTCAGCTTTGCCTTAGTACAAATAACACCCCATGCAATTTCCTTCCTACATAGTTTTCTATCAACATTTTCTGTGCATACACGCTTTACAGAATGGACTTTCAGACTTTCAAAAACATTTTCAGGTTTGGTTTAGTCTGTTTTTAAGATGACACAGGTAGCTAGTTAGTGTATGTGTGCTTTTGTCACATGTATTTAATAATTTTGGCAAAGGTTCAAAAGTTATTGTACATAGAACAGTAAGGCATACTGTAAGGTTTCTATTTAAAATTCCCTCAGTCATCAGTAACCTGGGCAGGGAAGACTGAAACACACATTTGTGCTTTTGATCAAGGCGATTGTTGTGCTGAGCTTTGTCTACAAATATAAAGTTTGTAAGAGCTTTAAAGAATGAAACTGTGCCTCATATCTACTTCTGAATCTATAGCTTTTGTAATATTTTCCATTACGCAATTCTGGAATAGGATAATCATTATGGTATCAAAGCTTTGTTTTTTAATGAACATGTGCCCACACTAACCTCAACTTTTCAGCAGAAGGACAAATTTGATTAATGTCATTCTTGTTTTCTTGCTTTCTTGTTTAATTTGTATTTTACCTGTTTTAAAATGGCAAAGAATCCAACATCGAGAAAGTAAACCTAATGATCTGAACTGTTGATCTTGACCCATTACTAACCCTTCATAAAAATCATACAAACCTTCTGAGCAGAGTTTTAAACCAGTTTTGGCACTATCTTTGCCAATCAGTAATCCTGATTGTAAACTTTTACTTGCAGTTACCATTTTTGTGTGTTTTTTACCAGGCTGCGGAGAGCATCTGATTCGCACCATGCTGGCCCGGGAATGCTCCTCTGCCATGCAGTCAGAGGATGCCCACCAAGCGCTGCTGGAAGCTATGCAAAACAAATTCATCAGTGAGTCATTCATACACAATCATGCTCTTTTTCCATGTACACAAAGGTTTGCCTGCCAAGAATGTGTTTGTGTGAGAGAAACACTATTATGCATGGAGAGAATTGCACTAGCAGACAGTTGGTGCATTACAAATGAAAAGATGTATAACACATTCAGATTTACCTTATTATTAGCCAAAAAAAAAGAATGCACGTTGTCCAAATGCCTTTTTCAATGTTCAGAATGAACTTCGCTTGGATGAACTAAAACCTTCACTAATGTCTTTTGGTAATAAAGAGAAACCAATCAAGATACAGTATTGAAATATAATACTCAAAGTTACAGTGAGTTGCAGAAATATGGTAAAATAATCCATATGGTTGTACTGAGGAAAATAAGGAAAAAGTCGAAGAATGGCGAAACGCGAGAATCGCGTTCGGCAATATTATGGTTTCATGTCCGTCCGCGTCCGCGTCCACAAATTGGCCGTGTGACCGCGATAACTCAAAAACGAAATGCCGGATCACTTTGAAACTTTGCAGATACTTAGACCTTATAAGGACGCCGAACTGTATCGATTTGGGTACATCTGCGATGAATACTAATTACCGACGCCAGGAGGTTATGTGATCGCCGGCGTTGGCGTGTGTGCGTGCGTGCTTAGTAGCCTATAGTTTAGTTTAGTTTATTAGGTTTATTAGGATAGTGTACAATTACATTAAGCACAGTGGCAGAGATGTTTGTACCATATTGTAGCTCATAGCTAATTTCCATCTGTAGTCCTGGGAAGGGGGGACATGGGGAACCTATTGTACATGTTTT
>JAVQKG010158997.1:0-10511 GCA_036025885.1 Hypseleotris bucephala | reverse complement strand
TTTAGAAATCAAAACCAGTGTATTAATGTAAATAGTTATAGGGTAAAATGGCAAACACACCATTCTACTTATTGAAAATAAGTAAAAAATATATATATATTGGAGTTCGAAATTATTTTGCACGTGCAAAATTAATTTAACTCCTTAATATTTAATTGTTCAATTTTGGTAGACGTCCCATCTTGTTTTATTGTCATGGAGATACAGTGAAAAGGATAATGAGAAATTTCCCACTTTGCGTAAAACGTGCGTAAAAGTTGGTAATTTGAAACCATCTAAATAAACAAAGAGACGCATATTCGCCTAAAGTAATTGTATTGTGGCTTCTCTAATTCGCTGTGTCATTTGACAATTTTCTCTTTTTGTTTTACTGCTCTTCTATAAGCAGCTTCTCGTGCGTCAAAGGCCCGTGTGAAAGCCTCGCGCTACCTGTCGAGTGTTTTCAAGTCCGCTCACCTTCTTCCCATAAGATAAATGATAACAACTCAACAAGGTAATATTAGGGGGACCCCGGTCAGCGAGCCACGGGAATCAATGCCATTCACCGTCTCATTTACCTAGAGGAATAAAGCGTCCCCGCGGGCACAGTTTAATTCACATGCGCGTTTTTACGCACTTCAAATGTTGTCTTTCCTCGGCGCACAATGGATAGATGCTGGCTTTAAAATAACTGGCGTCTTTTACCTGCTCAGGAGGCTGCCATTGTCTTTCAGATTAACTTTGGAAGAATGAATTAAATCTGCGAAGATGTCATAACATGGATTCAAAGAAAAAAGGGAAATGATAGTTTGTTTGTGACCGCTGTTTGACACGGCGTTTGATGTGTTCATTAGGGTTTTTATTTTGAATAAAAATGTTAGCTAGTTAATCTCAAAAGGTTTACACCTAGTCGCATCTATATTGAAATATTGTGAAATTAGTCTAAAGTAGGTTTAAACCAGGTCTAAACCGCATCAAATAAGAGCTGAATCAGGTTACCAGGTCTGAACTAAATTAGCCCCAAAGTACTACTATTAGGTGTAAACAAGGATTACATTTACCCTAAACCAGGAGTAAACTGAGACTTTAGCAGTGGTCCACAAATCAAATTGAAACAAACAAAAAAATAAACCAAACTCTTAACTTAAGCTTAACCAAGGAAAGAAAGAACCGACGTACCAACAATAGTGCCTCTACCACAGCTTGGGAACCACTAAGCCAAAAGATAGACACGTGAGTTGAATCACTTTTTTATGTTTCTCACAATGTTTTAACGCACTCATTCTCCTTTTACGCACAAGGACGTGACGATATGGGAGTGTCAGTGATCTTATTGAAACTGGATATTAAGCCAAGAAAACAGCGAAGGGGGCAAATAGAAAACAGAGCGAAAGGAGAGAGCCATGATGCATACCTCAGGCCGCCTTTAAAAGCGACATCAGATCTCCGTGTCCAATCCATTACCGGGGGATGAAATTCAAAGTCAGAAATGTCTCTTGATGAGAAATAAATGAGTTGCATCATATGTTCAGCGCAGAGATCATTTTGGAAACACAGGTTTGTCAAATCAATTACAACTGTCCTTTGGCACTACAGTCTCTCTGTTGTAATAGAGACATTTGAGGAATTGGTGAAAACATGTCTTTACGCACAGTTTGATGGCATAACAAACATTAGACACACTTCTATGATGTCTTTTAATTTGTTATAATTGATTTAAATTATCAAAGTATTAATGTATGTATCTATTGACATGCTGAAAGATGTTTGCTAATAATACTAAAAAGTGGGACAATGCAGGAGCAAAAGCATATAGCATATAAGAGCACATTGCAAGGAGTACTGACATTTGAAAATCCCTTCTATTATTTTTGGGAAATAATGAAGTGGTAATAAAATAACTAATTATTTGTGCAGCCCATTAATGAGTTTGTATGTATTATCCAAGACATTCACACAGCTGATTTTGTTTGTTGTCATGGCTTACTTCCAAATACACATTCCCCTCAAACTGTTTCCCGATAATTGGTGTAACTGTATCTAACTGAAAATTACTGCCAAGACACAATGGACTTTAGTGTTTGGATTAATCAGCTTATAGACATTGAAATATATGAATGCAAGCCAGCAGTCTATGTTAGTCTGTGTACTGTAAGGCTATGGTTTGACATGATGTACAGTATGCACCTATGCCCTCAAGATAAACCAGCAATTAGACTGTGAACAGTGCATTAAATTTATCTATTCATTTCAATGCTTGTGTTTGAATAGTCTAAAAATATGGTTTCAGAGGGGAGTCTTGTGAGTGAATGGTTAGCTCTATGCCCACGTATAAATGGGGCCCTTGTATGGACAGGTAAACACATGTGAAAAATATTAGCGTGAGATATTAAATGGACATAAGTCTTCATTCCAGTATCCGCACTGTTTACTTTTAATCAAGTCGTAGCCATATTTTTACAGAACTAGACCTCCAGTACATGCGCAGTGATGGGTGAGGAGCCAAAAATATACTCAAGCAACAGTAATGTTAATTTAGAAGTAACAAGTCATCCAATTAAGCTACAAAAATGTTGAAAAATGTTAAAAACTACTTAGTGTTTCAAATGTAATCTCAGTTTTCTTTTTTGCACTAATAAGTCAAATATAAAATCAAATAAAAAAACATAATTTTCAAATTTAACAAACAGGATTGTTTTTGTTCCGTTAGCTGACAAAAAATATATAAGTATGAGGATACGTATAGGCTATTAAAAAGGCAAGATATTGTATGCCCATAAAAGTACTCTTAGTACAATGTAGGCTATAAAAACTGTTACTACTTGACTAAACGTAACAAAGTAAATTCAACCAGTGCTACTCACTCCCCTATGAACATGGCAAAAGCATAGATCCTATCATCTTATTTGATTGTATTCCACTGTATTTTAGAGAATGTAACACCTGTTTTATTCCAGTGGGGGGCACATTTGAGCGCAGCAGGAGGCTTGATGTGTCAGATCAGTTTATATTACCAGAGATTATGTAAGAGCTGGCATCATAAACCCAGCCTTGGCAATGGTCTACAAAAGAGAGCCAGCTGAAACAGATTACAAAAACAGTAGCGATAGATATCCATGTTTCCTTTATTACTGAAATGTGTTTATGTAAAACAGCACATAAAGAACATTTCTCTGTGCAAATGCAGTTTATAACAATGACCACAGATTCTCATAAAAACAATTGTCAACATCATGGTTTTCTTTCAAATAAATACAATACACATACGTTTAAGATTTACCCCGTTACTTTGTCAAAAAAAGTGAAAGTGCATCATCTAAAGTTGGGACAGGGATAAAGAGGATGATTGAAGTAAGCATGATAAGCAAATGATTTAAGTTCAATTGTTTTTGCTGTTTCCTCACTGTATATAAAGGATAGCAACAACATGTGCAATGGCAACAAGTGCCTAGAAATCACTTGTGGTGTCTGGATTCTAAGTTTAGAACTAGGACAGTTTTTGCATACTCCATTGATGTATACATTGTATAATCCAAAGTATGTGTGCTTAAAGCTAATTTAAGATTAAGTTAGGGGACTATGTAGTTTGACATTCAATTTTTAATACAGTGAGTACAAAAAGTGCTTCCCACAAGTATCCATTGCCATAAGTCTAGGCAAATTTGTTGTGCTATTTTTGAGTTTTCTGCACAAATCAACGTCAGTGGCAGGGCTAACTAAAGCTAGCCAGTTGCTGCTGGAGGGAGTTTTAGTTCTTAAAATAATAGTAATGCATTAGGTTTATATTGGGTACTGTCAAATACTGGTAAACTAATGGAGACATAGCAGCCAATTCACACAGCCTCTCTGACCACCAAAATCACACTCCAGCAAAGTGTCTTGCCCAAGGATACAACGGCAGTATGGACTAGGAAGGATTAAACTGCTGACCTTCTTTTATCCCCTTTCTTATTTATACTGTCACAAAAATCATTGTCAAATCAAATTATTTTAGTAACTCTTCACTCCCCCACTGGTACAAAATGGCAGGTTGCTTGGGTTGGCACTTACTGGCTGCACTCTACTATCATTGCCCTTTCTGTTGTTGCATAATCTTTGGTATATGTCAAAACTTTTAATTCCAAATGTTAACCATGAATTCTATCAAATAAAATAAAAAAATACCACATTTAGCTCATTTAAGGTTAACTGGCCAATGCTGTGTGTCCAATATTTTGAGCTTAGGGGCTGATACTGTTTGGAATAATATTGAGACATTACTTAAAATTTCATTGTGATTTTTGAGAATTTCCTACATTGAATACCTGAATGTAGGCTGAATTTTTTATATTAACTTGTATACACACACCCGCATTATCTCCAAAATTTCAAAAACAAAACATACATTTTCGCAAAGCATACAAAAAAATACAGATTTGGGAGACAGCTGCAAAATGGAAACCCTGTTCTATAGGACTGCTAAATGGGGTATTGATAGTGGTCAAAAATCACCTGCTGACAACCCACCTGGATACTGCCAGAGGTGCACGATGCTTGGTAATTATAACAGTGACTTTTGCTTCATTCAGCAAGTAGGTGAGGCACACAAGTCTAGATATAATAGGCTATATCTCTCAATTACTACAAAAAGTATAAATAAAAGGTGTGGTCTTGACCTCTCAGTACCATGCACAGCTAAAATCACAGGTTATCTCACCACACAAAAACTGCCCTTCAGGTTATGCTGCTCACATCTATAGACTGTGTATGAGAGGGTACCGGTGTTGACTGAGGATTAGCACTCTCCACTGAATATTCACATGCATGTTACATAAGCCATTTTCCAGCCAGGGCGGTGTTTCCCAACTTTAAAAGGATATGACAAATAAATAATGAATAAATATTGTAACAAAGTAATTTTGACCAAGATTCAAAAGTCATTGGATTTAGGCAATTACTAATTTGTAGTAGGTTTTATGCCAGATGTCGTTCCTGATGCAACACTTGTCATTTATCTATGCCTGGGATTGGCACAAAGATTAAATTGGCTTGTGATGACCTTGTAGTGCTTTATCAAAAGTGCCCATGTCTATTATAATGTCCACACCTAATTGATCAAATCTAAGCATGGTAAATCGTTAAACTTCATGGTGACCGAACTGAAAATGTAAGCAACCATTTAGACAAGTAAACAGATTGGGAAACACAGCCCTAGTGCAGCCTCTGGGGACCAGCTCTAGACCTGAGTCAGTACCATGTCACTGCACTGACTGGAACCTAAACCCACTGTTTTCAATTATTTACAGCTTAGTCTGAAAACTCCAAAACCAAGAACCCAGAGCGAACATGTCCAAATACATCTCTGTACAATACAATAGTGCTTTGTTGTTGAGATATAGTGATATGACAGTTATCATACAGTGAGTGGCATAGTGGGTTAGGAAGAGGTGGGAGGGGTTTCAGACCCTGGATAGAAGCACTTGACATTCACCGTCATCAAAACAAGCACAGCTCAGAGTAACACCCAGAGTCCTCCAAAATAAAACTGCACCAACATCAAGACCTATTCAATTCAAGTGTAGAAAGTTAAGGGAGAGACTCTCGGGATCAATGGCCTATTGCTCCAAACAACATGAAGGCCTTCGGGTGTTTGCTATAATGAGACAAGGCCATTTTGGGATGTTTTTGTTCCTAAAAAAGTAAAGGGAGCAGGAGTTCTATGTACACATTAACAACAGCATCACACCAGAGCAGCGTTAGGCGTTTCTCCTGGAGTTACTGGTGGCTGACGTGCGTCCAGTCTCGTGGTCTGGCCTGTATTTGAGCCAGCAGATTAACCACGTGACCACCACTGAGAACATGGCCAGGATGCTGGCTACAGACAGGCAGATGGGTCCAGCCGGCGAGGGCGGGATACTGTGACTGTGCACAAAGATGAGGCCCATAAACAACAGCACAAGCATGGACAGAAAAGAGAAGATGACGCACACGCAGCCCGTGGTCAGGGCCACGCGCTTACAGCTCTGACAGCTGTCATAGCGCACCGAGTCCTGGGACAGAGTCGTGGCTGTGGACACTGTCGTGGACGGCGTGGCCTGGCTGTGGCTAACGCTGGATGTGCCCGACGCCTCCTCGCGGCGGAGGGCAACGAGGGCCGGGTGGAGAGGGGGAGGGTAGGGCGGTAGAGAGTCCTGCGGGAGGGGGTCCGAGTCGATGTAGAGCGGGAAGTCTTCTGTCACCTTGGTGTTGTTAGGCAGGTTCTGGATCCGGTAGTCGGGCACAGGGGTCCGGTGGCGACACACGGGGCAACTGATGCGCCACGGCCGCTCCTCGCGGAGGTGCAGCGTGTTCAGGCACTCCTCACAGAACGTGTGCAGGCACTCGAGGATCTTGGGAGCCCGCCGGTCAAGGTCGAAGTAATTGTAGCATATTTTACACTCGTACTCCTCGTAGGGAAACACCGAGGACGAGGCCTCCACGCCGCCGGGGGGTTCCGCTCCGTTCGATGCCAGATCTACCTCTGCCATGTCATCTTTCGCCATTCACATTCTCCGCGGAAACACAAAGGGAGCTGGCGGACAGATGCTGATGACGGTGCACGTCTCTCCTCCTCTGCCCCCTCCTCTGCCCTCGTTTATTCAAACAGCATCACGTCCACCGTTTATCCACGGTCCCTTTGTGTCTCCAAATGATCGGGATCCCGAAGCTGTAGTTCCACTGCCTCTTCGCCCATTCGCTCGCGCGTGGGGGCTGGATGATGTAATGGCGATGCGAGGCTCATCCAAACACACACAGAGGGAGAGAGAGACGTCCGCTTGTCGCTGAGAGGGGGCTGAGGTTGTTTTGTGTCATCGAGGTGTAGCAGCTATGACAGCCCAGAGCGCCTTTAACGGGATGAGCTTATTTGGTCAACGGGGACGTGATTTCACTGTTTCCAACCCCACAAACATTTGTTCATATGAAAAACAAACGTGATTTACATAGTGTCCTTCTTACAATGTATGTGAATAAATAAAGAAATAAAACTGGCTCAACCATTGCTTTATAAACAAACCACATGTTTGAGTGTGGTCACCAGCCAATAAAAACATGGTCTAAACAAGATTGCTTTAAGCAAGGATCACCCAAAACCAGTCCAATCACCACAACACTAATCTCATTCAACCAAGCTTAATAAAAAACTAGATCTGATAAACATAGGCCTGTACCAAAAAATATATATATAAAATAAAGGTTGGACTAAATGTGGACTTTAACATTATCACTGTGCACAAGTTTGCCCCAGGTTAAAACCCATGACATTTCCCTATAGGCCTACCAAATTAGCCTATCACAATTAAAAGCTGCGCCTCTAGGCTATTTCTGTTGTTGATTGCCTACACTTTAACATAAGTTTGAATATTTTGATGGTAAGTTGTTATGATGTTTGTTGATACTGTACATCTTCACTGACTATTACTAATACTATAACATGTTAAAAGCCAAGTATAAAGGTCACGTACACATTTTATTACCATGGTTCAACGCTCCTAAGTTCCGCCTCAGCTCTAGCGCCGCCCTCTACCGCACCTGTGCACCACAACAGCCTACCTGACAGCACTGCCTCCGGGGATCCACCCTGTCCCGTCCGGCTAGACACCACCTGCTCCACGTTTCAGCACTATTCCGCCTTTGAGCGCTTTTCCCGGCTGACATGTTGGAGTTTTTGGCTTACCTGCATGACTCGGAGCTGGTGGCCAGTTTCCAGAGGCGATGTGGACTACACCTGGTCGAAACGGCGCATCATAATCCAGTCAAAACGCGCGCTCAAACCGGAACCGAGAATCACGCTGACAGTAAATCACGTGAGGACCTACACAAAAGATTTAAGCAGCACGACAAGAACTCCAATGTTGAGTATAAACAAAATGGATACTGTGTAAATGTAAGTCAAGCCAAATGTGAAAGTATCCTAGTGTTTTTCTTCTCCAGAATAATTAATATTTGTTTAGGCTAAAGCAATCAACTGTAAGGGCATGTTATAAATAAGGTTGAAATTAATTTTCCTATAGGCTACATAATGAAGATTTAGGTTACATTTAGGAAAAAAACATGCAAAACAACTGTGACTGGCTTTTCTTGTTGGTCAGGCTCCCTTTGTATCTGGCTGCACATCCTCTATGCACAGTTGCAAAAGGTTGTTTACATTCTCTTCTACATTTTTCTTTCTTTACTATGCATTTAGGCTTACATTTTGGGTGATCTCCTTTGACAAGCCAAACAAAGTAAAACATGCCATATAAAAAAATCCTTTGCATTGATAAAAGGTGTTTAGTAATTTGTTTATTACTATATTTTTAAAGTTGCAGGACTTGAATTTGGGAAGGATAAAAGCAAATAGAAAAAAAATAATTTAAGTTTGAATGTTTGAATGAGGAGCTCCACTTTTCCCTTCCTCTCCTTCTCTATCACGGTCTCACACAAACAAGGAGGTATCAGAATAACAAGCAGCAGTCTAAAGCTGGCTTTTATTTCTTTGAACTACAAAAGTTGTTTGTTTTTTAGGGCCAGGTCAAACCCCATTACGAGGTGAGGAACTTGCCACTACACTTCCTCTTCCTGTTTTCCTCTGGTCTGGGTCATGAGGTCTTCTACATCACCTGCCTGCCCTGGTTTCACTGGAACTTAGACCCTTTTCTGTGCCGACGGCTGGTCAACATGTGGACAGTAAGACCAGATAAATACGCTGAAAATAACTCATTGTTCAACTTATTCCCAATCAAAATATGTAATTGTCTCAGTTTACTTTCGTAGATTAGTTCAATTACAAATTGATGGACTATTTTCACATTTTTGGTGCTAATGTATTGATATTGCAGGCTGCTGGATCAGAGTATATAAATTGATATGATTTTGTATATCTCACTAATTATAATATTGCAGTACTTAAATTGTTTTAATTATTTTGATAATAGACTTGCTTGTGAGTTACAGTTAAAGTATTCATTTCTAACTGTATTTTATCAAAAAAAGATTACAAATTTCTTGGAAAAAAGATGAAGACTGTATTAGTTCCTTCAAAAAAAGTGATAAATCCTAGGTTATCATGTGCAATATATCGATTATTGTGTATCAAATTGTTAAGTACCCTGTGATTCCCAGCCCCATATGAACCCCTGAGACAGATAATTAAATTAGAGCAAAAGCCATATGTAAACAAAGGACTGAGTCAGGACTGTAAATTAGTCAGATTAGCGTTAGCCTACAGACAAGATGGCGACTAAAAATGCCAAGGCCGGGCTACCATGTCCCCTATAGTGTTCTATTGATCTCAAGTCAGTCAAATATAAAACCAGTGAGAATGTGTCGGCTTCTCCAGCTGCTAAAACATCTCTACAATGTCCCTTCTCTTGCATCTCGTCTTGATCTTTTCACCTTTCAACCCTTCATCCTTTCCCCTTCCACTGACCTGTCTCTGACTCCAGTGTGTCCACATGTCCCCAGGGTTTAGGGCAGTATAGGGCTAGCCCTCTGACATGGCAAAGAGGCCACACAGACAGACACATATAAGTTCAAAACAGCAGCAATATTCTTAAGACGCCTTTTTTACAAGCAGACTTAGGAGTAGGCGATATAATCTAAAATGTGAAAAAAATGCATTGGTGTGACAGTAACCTAATGTGTTTTTTCCTAAGACTGCTTGTCTTAGTGAAAAAATATGATAATGTAAAAAAAAAAATATGTTAAAATGAAATAAAGTAGGGTTACTGCCAAAATTCAAAAGAGGTATTTTTCTTAAAGGTTGTATTGAAGCAAAAACAAATCTAAAACTATCAGTTAATTATTCACCTGTATCATAATATATATAAAAATCAAAGAAGGAATAAATAAGGGAGTGATATAGGCCTAAACAGTAAAAAATCCAAACTAATTCAGACATTTAGATTCATGACAGCACATCAAGCATTCAAGAAGGCAACCCTTGCACACTTTTGATTGCATGCTAAAGGAGTCTTGTTTTGGTGCCCTTGGTGTACCCCCACCCTATCCCAGGCGCTTGGTGGGTGCCCTGTTCCTGAACCCTTTCGTTTTAATCCCCTGAGGCAAAAGAGATACTACTATTCTTCTGGCATCTCGACCAAAACTGCAGCCCCCAGTTTAAACCCCCATCAAACTCATATAAATACCAACACACACATAGCCCTAGTCTTGCCTAACAACCTACTAAACAAGCTCGTTCCCCTCCCTCTAGTTAGACATTACCAGGTACTCCTCCCATTGCTCCACCATCACTGTGTTTTATTGGCCTCATCAGAGCAGCTCAAAGCCTTTCTCTCCACTTGTGGCATGAGCCCTTAGGCCATGTATAACCCCGCACTCAAAACAGGGCCCTGCCATTGTCCCAATAGAGTTTTAATAGAGGTTGACAGAGGGTTAGGCCTCTGTCTCGGTGGGTAGAAACAAATTACATTTACTCAATTATTCGAGTACCTTTTTGAATATATTTCTCATAGTAGTTTGAATGCATGGTTTATATTTATACTGAATATTATTATTTTAAAGTTACAATAGTC
>JAVQKG010158965.1:0-15298 GCA_036025885.1 Hypseleotris bucephala | reverse complement strand
CAATTAACTGTTTACTAATACTTAACTAATACTTAACTAATACTTTACTAATGCTTGCTAGTGTGAGTTATTCCAAAGTATTACCACAAATGAACTGTGAGGTGCTGTTGCAAAATATAAAATGGGAACCTAGATGTACCCCGAAATGGCTGAAATGTACCAAAAAGCATAATATAGGACCTTTAACTAATAAAGCGCCATTGTCTTTCGTCAGTATTGTGCGGTCCAGGGGGGGGGGTTGATGCTGGTGGGACAGGGGTGCGGGTGATGGGAGGGTTGAGGTACGATACAGCAGTAAGCACCATCCATGACTTTAGTTTGGGGATAGGTCACTCCTCCGCCCTAAAGAGAGAGAGAGAGGGAAGCAGGTGAGGTTTTGAAAAGAGGATGACAAAGTATATATTTGCAGATGTTTTATAAAAGGGTCAAGTGAGGATTTAGGGTGGCATTTTACTGATAATATAAACATTTAGATCTGGTTTAGTCTGGTTCGGACCTGGTTTAGTGTTTGTTAAGGCCTGATTTAGCCTTGTGTTAGTCCTGGTTTAGATTTTGTTTTATTGCATCTAGTTTACCCCTGGTTGGTATGGTCCTGGTTTACACAATTTACAAATTTTGTTCTGGTTTAGTCCTGGTTTGGTGTCATTTATGACCTGGTTTAGTCCTGATTTAGTCCTAGATTTGGACCTATTTTTATAATACATAGTTTTGCCCTGGTTGAGACCTGATTTAGTCCTGGTTTAGTCCTTTGTTAAGTCAGAATATTGACCTGGTTTAGTTCTGGTTTAGTCCTAATTGGACCTGATTCAGACTTGACTTTTACACCATTACCTGGGTTAGTCATGGTTAGATCTGGTTTAGACATGGTATTATCCTATATTTTAGTTCAAATTTAGTCCTAGTTTTTACTATGCCTTACTTTTAAGGGCTTTGGGTACATTTTTGCAAACTCAAAATAGGTCTAACTGCAGTAAGCACCATCCAACACTTTATCTCCCCATAGACAAAAGAGTAGCTTGGAAATACGCCAACAAAGCACTTTTTAGCACCTGTTTTATAGCGGGGTTAGTTCAGTATACGCAGAACAGCACCTTTGGGTGTTGTGTGGTGGTGTCATTACCTGAACCATGCTACAGTGATGAGCGGCCATAGGAGTGTATGAGACAGTCTGATTTTGGGGTGTAGAGGTTTGCTGCATCCCCACGGCAGGAGCATAACCAGCTAAAAAACACAGATAAATTAATTAAATAAAATTAACTTGGAAACTATATATCTTGAATAGCTCAGAAATAATCAAATCAAGGCAAGCTAGAGCAAAAGACCTGCTGAAAATCGATGTTTTAGTACATCATAGGATTTGGCACAATGATGACAAGCAATAGTTCTTACTTTAAAAGCCATATTGATCCATATAAACTAATTGGATGACTTTACAAACTCTGCTAAAAGCAAAATGGCTGATGGCTTAGTACATAATATAGTGCCCAGAGACGGCGCTGCCATTAGACAAATGTTTTGAGTTGTCTTGCTAATAGACATCCAATATCCCTTAACTACATTGTAACTACATCATTAAGTACAATGTAATACACAGTGTAACAAACTGTAATAACATGTAACTACATTGTAATTAACCTTATGTACAATGTAGTTACATGTTATTACAGTTTGTTACACCGTGCATTACATTGTACTTAATGAGAAAGGTAAAATGTAGTTAAGGGATAATGTAAAAAATAAAGTGTGACCAATAAAAAAACTCCTGATACATCCATCTAATAGTATAAACAACATTAAGATAGATATTTTAATGGCAACAGTATACACTATTTTAGTTCTGATGGTTATTTTCCAGTCGATTATAAGCAGCAGGAAAAGAGACCGGTTCACTGTGAGACCCTGAGACTACATCTCTGACAGTGTAACGGCCCCCTCCTCTGCTGCCGGAGGTCCACACATTCATACATATATATACATACATACACGACATATACATAATATAATGATAAAATTAATATATTGGTAAATTTAATGGTATAATTATAGTGTAATAATGGTGAATAATGGTGAATACCTGTCAGGTGAGCACCAGGAGAGCCAGGGCGGCAGGAGTGAGGCTGGGCTGAGGTAGGGTAGAAATAAATAGGCACCTGGAGGGAGAGAATTTAGGTTAAAAAACACAGTATATGCAGCAATTGACTCTACAAAGTGAGTCTACCCCAACAATTTACAAATTAAAAAAATCTAATTGTATAACTTAAAATTATATCAACCATCCCTTAATCATATTATATACGTTTTTACCCTCATGACTGAATTAAAGATTATTAATTAAAATATACATCAGTTTGAGATGTTTCAGTATGAAAACCATTGCTTATAGTGGGGAGCACATAGCTTATGTGTCTTTTTGTCAGTTAGGAAGGTCCACAAAAAAAAAATCAAGATGAACTGTCTATCACAATGTTTCTGGCTTTTTTGTGTTCTTTTTAACATTAAGTAAGCATTAATTATTCACTTTTCATTTTAGTTCTGTATTTTGTATGGGGCCACCTGCTTAGTCCTGGTTTTAGGCAAGTTTAGTTTTTATTTACAGTTTTGTGTTGGTCTTTGCTTGTTTAATCATTTAGTTTGTATTTTGTTTCACAGTATATGTTTTATAAGTAGTTGGTGTACCTGAGGTGAAGGCTGGCAATAGTTGGGTGGGGCGGTGGTGAGCGGAGGTGGAGGAGGGGGCGGAGCTGCATAAATATAACTCTGACCAGGATACAGGGGGGGCGGGGCTTCACTGTTTGATTGACAGCTCACCGACACATGAGCGAACTGAGACGAGAGCTCCTCAATCTGTGGAAATATGAATGAGATTAGCACACAATAGTGACCAGATGTCCCACTTTGCTTTAGATTGTACAGAATTTTTTGTCTCAAATCCAGGGTCCCACAATTTGACGATGTATCCCATATTTTGACTCAAGCCAGCAATAACATTTTACTTATCTGAAGTCACTGATAGATATTTTTTCTACATGCAACTTTGCGCAAAAACTACTGAACAGATTTGGATGAAAATTTCAGGGAATGTTAGGAATGACACAAGGAACAATTGATCAGATTTTGAGGGTGATCCAAATGAAAAAGTACAGCACCAATTTGGATCAGAATTTCAGGTAAAATCAGAAATGACACAAAGATCAAAGTGTTATGCAAGAAAATAAGCATCCTTGGCGGAGGTCTCTGCACTAATTATGGCCACATTATCTCACTTGGTCCCATTTAAACAAGCTTAATGTCCCATATTTGTCTCGTCTGGTCACCGTAACAAAACGCTACACATATAGAGACAGTATTTTATTGAATATAGCTGAATACGTACAGGCGAAAATGGCTGTTGCAACATCTGTGGAGAGGTGTAGGAGACAGAGGAATACTGGAGCACCTAAATACAAGAGGAAACAGGCTGTTAGACAAACATGGGTCTTATTGTTAATCTAACATGTTTTTCTCATTGTCCTACCTGCTGCTGCTGCTGTTGTTGTTGAGGGGGCGTGGCCTGCAGCTGAGCCTGGCTCCTGATTGGCTGCTGACTCTCAGGAGGATTGTAGACCACGGGCGTCCCATCTGGGTTCAGGAAAGGCTGCCCTGAAGAAAATAATGTTGATATAAGTTAGAAAAGAGCAGATAAGGGCATACAGAGGGTGGATGGAGAACTACAAGATGTTTAAAATGAATGTGAGAGCTAAAGGGCTTTTAAGGAAATGGCTGTGAGATAGATTAAATAAAAAAAATTCATGAACTAGTAATGTGAAGATATCATTGACCATAAAATAAGGTTATATTTAGCAGCAGTTAAGGACCAAAATATTACATGGGGGAAGTTTGATTTAAATATTACATAGTGCCACTGTGTTCTCCAGCAAGATAGTTTATGTCTTCTGTCTATATAGTGATTGTGTGTCAGGTGCAATTGGTTCCTGTATGGCTGCCATGTTTTTGTCAGTCTGCCCCAGGGCAGTTGAGGCTACAACGGTCATTTACCATCACCGGATTCTGACTTAAAGGTGCCCGTAAGTTTAATTTTAATTTTTTTTTTAATGTTTGAAATTGAAGATGAAAATTGAGGGACTATAGCAAAACATAGCTATAGTCCCTCAATTGGCATTAAGTAAAGCTACTGTTATTTTAAGTGAAGCTACAAATGGTCTAAAAATATATTCTTTGTATGTTATAATTCTTCACTTTTTTTTAACCATTTTAGATATAAATCCCTTAAAAACCCATACCATGATGCATTTAAAAACATATATTTAATAAAAAGAACATTTAACACTCAAAAAGTTAGTTAGTAGTTTATAATTTGAGCCAATACCAGTGTGAGGGTTGACCAAGATGCTTCCTGGAGGGATGCCGTTCTCCAAGATATAGTTAGAGTTGGAAGCTGGTTCTTCAATGATGGCGGGAGGAGACTGAGCGCTCGGGGGCAGTTTGAAAAGAGTGATGGATCCTGGGATAAAAAACAGAGACGGAAATGGAATAAAATGGATTTCGTGATTAGGTCCGTGGCAGGAAATTAGAGAAAAGTCATTAAGTAAGCCTACAAAAGTCCTCGCCTGTCTTGGCTATAGAAGTGTGTAAGGTGTTGTGTGAAAATTTACAGCTATCGTGTGAAAATTGGTGCGTTCAATTTTCACACCAGAAGAACTTGCGCTGGTTGTCGCTAATTAGACCGTACTGAATTAAGAAGAAGGGGAGAAGAAGCGGGGATGATTTATAAACAGTGATAATCCCGTGATGTAGGTACGACGCAAACGAGCAAAACAGTGACTACATTTGCACCTTTCAGAGCGGAGACAAGCAGGTGTGAAGAAGTCAGTAAGTGATATTCTGACGCAAGTATAGGGCTAAATGAGGATGAAAGCAGGACTAAACCAGGACTGAACCAGGACTAAACCAGGACTGAACCAGGACTAAACTATGATGGAAACAGGTCTAAAGCAGGTCTACTGTATGCAGGTGTGAAGAATTCAGTAAATTATATTCTGATGCAAGTATAGGGCTAAACAAAGATGAAACCAGGACTGAACTACTGTAGGTCTAAACCAAGTCTAAACCAGGACTGAACTAATTCTAAACCAGGACTAAAGAAGAACTAAAGCAGGTGTGAAGAAGTGAGTAAATGGTATTTTTACGCAAGCTCAGGGCTAAACAAGGATGTAATCGGGACTAAACCAAGGACTAAATGAGGACTAGTCATTTAGACATGGACAAGTCAGTAAATTATTATTTTGACATAAGATTACGGCTGTGCAGTATCTGGTATGATGGAAGTTTTCCATACAAGCTGATACAGTTGAATGACTTTATTTTTACATTTTGGTAATTTTCTTTTATAACTTAAACTCATGAGCGGTCAAATCTAAACGTGTTACCACTGAACACACTAAAAAGTAAAGAAAAAACATTAATTCATTCATCTTCCTCCTCTTATTCTTGTCTAGCCTATCTAGCCCTGCCACTATGGGCCTTAGGCAGGTGCAATATAGTCAGTTACTATCTTTTTTGGTCATTCCCGTATACAGTATTACCCAGCCTTATGTGATCTTTACATTAACCTACCTCGTGTGTCCCAGTTGTTATTGGCCGCTTGTTGAGGTTTGGAGGCGGGGCTTGTCCACTGGAACGATGACTCAGATGAATCAGTGCTGCTCCAGGGTCGAGGGTCGTTGGCGTAGCGACCGTCGGTGTCAAAACTGCTCTGTTGACTGCTGCCCGTCCAACTGGAGCCCGAACTGTCCCGGCTCCCTCTGAGGGGAACATGGGAAATAAAGATGAGATTTATTTGTCACATGCACAGTTAAGATAAGATAAGATGCATTTAATGTTATTTGAATGTGAGGGAAATGCAATTTTTGTAATGCCCTTAATGTAATATTAAATTCTTAAAGCTGCCAGTGGTTTTCAAATGGTAGATTTAAATTTAATGTGTGGACTGCTGCTTTATAGGCACAATGTGTTTGCTTTTACCACATTTTAGAACTGATTTAGTGCAGGTTAAGTTCTAGTGCTAGTCTAAGTACCTGGGTTAAATCTGAAATAAACCCGATTTAGACCAAACATAGACCTAACTTAGTCCTGATTTAGTCTCAGTTTTGTTCTTATTTGGTAATGTATTTTTCTGCATTGATTCCTTTTATATACCTCAGTACAGACCTACATTAATCCTGATTAAGTGTAATAAAATGATACTAAAATCCAAATATTTTCTCAGGCAGTACTTGTGTGTGTGTGCGACATGCCTGAGAACCACTGTTTTATGTCATTGACAAGAGGCGCGCAGTAAAAATGAATCCACTGAACATAAAACTAGGTCTCTGTACTGTCTTCGGTGAGGGGCTGGTGAGGGGCGACCGGATTAGGATGATAAATGACTCCTACCTGAAGAGCTGCCTCCTCCTCTGGGTCTCGGCATATGGATTGTATTCCTCCACAGCCCTGCATATAGTAGACATATATTAATGCACTCATCTAAATATAATAAGAGCCGCATGAGGCGCGCACACTGCAGGCAAGGTTACCTGGATTCTGTATGGGAGCTCTCCTGGGGGCACGCCGACTGGAAAAGTACAACAGAGGAAAATTAGCAAGTCTCCTTTCTTTGTCACTGGTAATGTCTGTATGCGGCATTATGTAGCAATGAGGTCAAGGAGGTCTGGAGTTTACTGTTGGTCTAATATGTTTATTAAGAAATGTGACTACAAACCAGATAGGAAATACAATATTATAGACAAATGTAGGAAAAATGGGATTAAAATGTACAGGACAGGAAGGAGGACAAGGAATAAAACAAGGCTACACCAGGTATACTGTAAACTAAATCAGGTCTAAGTTAAGGCCTAAGGACCAAGGTCTAAGTTAAGGCCTAAGGACCAAGTAAATAAGGATCAAACTGAGTATAAACAAGGTCTAAACCAGTACTAAAAAAGGAAGACAACCAGGACTAAACCCAGGTTGAACCAGCACTAAACCAGAACTAAGCCAGATCAAAATCTGAAATGATCTGTAACTACACCAATACAAGGGAGGATAAAAACCAGATCTAAACTAGGACTGTTCAGGATTAAACCAGGGCAAAGCCAGGACTAAACCAGCTCTAGACTTAACACAACATTGCTTACAAAACCTAAATATTAAACCTATAGCATACACTCAAGCTAATGATGAAAATGATTTAATAAGAGGCATGTACTACTAAATTGCACTGTGTATCTCATCTATCAGAAATATTGAGGTAGAAAGATTTTGTCACATTCTCAATCGCCCTTATAATTGTTTTATGTTCTTTATGTACAATATAAAATATACAATATATAAAGTACGTCCCTCTACCTGTCTGAAGTCTGTCTCACCTCTTGGTTGAAAATCCTGTCTCTCGCCTTTTGGTACTCCTCCTCTCTCTCCTCCATCGACCTGCTCTGCTTCTCTCGTAGCGGGTGGAGTCGGGTTTGTGTCTGTAGAGCACAGGTCAAAAACAGACATGCTGATAGGCCCTCGATCAATGTTAATTATTGTAGAAAGTCTACAGAGACGCAGCTTGAAGAGAAAAGGAAGGACAAGCTGACCTGATCTTCGAAGCTGTTGTCACGCTTCAGAATAATCCTCCATCTGTGGATCTCCTCCTTCTTGTCCTCGTGAACGTAGTCCATAAAACGCTGCTCTGGGCTTTAGTATAAACAAAACCACAACTTTACCACCTCCACTTTACCACATTTGACTAATTAATCACTGAGGTAAATTATATTAGTCAATTAGTTGCATTTAACCGGCCTCAAAAAATCTGGTCTAATTAATCAAATCTACTTTATTTCTATAGCACATTTTATAAACATATGCAGTTTCCAAAGTGCTGCACAAAGAATAAAACAATGCAAGAGAACCAATGTTATATTACTAATTACACATACTTGATAACTTTATTTTACTAAAGATAACAGGAGTATTTTTTAGGCTGATTTACTGTCAACTTTTAGTTTTTGTTTTTGTTGCTAAATAAATAACTATTACATCTGTTTGCAGCACTGCTTTAGTTGATGAATTGTTCTGCTGGGCACTTTATTAGCTATAGCTTGTACCTAATAAAGTGGTACAATGTGGTCTTTTGCTGTAGCTAATATACTTCAAGTTTTAATATTCAGAGATTGTCTTTGATGTAGTTTTTCTTTGAGATAATGTTGCCTTTCTAGTCTCTATCATATTTTTGCCCACAGAACTGCTGCTCACTGCATATTGTATATTTTTCAAAACATTGTGAACCCTTGACACGGTAGTATGTAAAAATCCCATAATTAGGATCCACCTGGCACCAACAACACTACTCCATGTTCAAAAGCACTTAAGTTTACTTTCTTATTTATTGTGATGTTTGTTTTAAACTTCAGTAGATTTGTCTTGAACATGCCTGCAAAATTAACCCTAGTGCTTTGCTGCTATGTGCTTGTCTAATTACCTGTTTGTGTTAACTAGTCAAAGGGGGTGTACTTAAACAAGTGGCCTGTGAGTGTACATAGGTAAAGTCTCCTTACATGCGTGTGTTGCTGGTTTTGTTGATGATGACAGATTTTCCAGTCTGGTCCACATTGTGCTCCATCCCTAAGTAGGCGGCCACTCGATGAACCAGCATCCGGTGGTAGGACGACATGTGAGGGAACTTCTTAAAGGGACTGTGTAGGAAGGAAAACAGGAAAAAAAGATTAAGAGAAAGTAGAATATAAATTAAATAGAGAAAATAAATAGTTAAACAGGTATAATGTGGTAAAATGTGATACAAAAATGTTCTCTTGCGTGCTTCTCACTCTCCCTGTTTATTTTATTGAACCAAGGTAAGTCAGTAAATAAGTAGTAAGTTCTTTTTTTCTAATATGCATGAAAATCCTAGATCATTCACACTGCAAAAAGCTAAAAAATATAAACTTTTTCTGTGACCTTGGTCTGCTTTAAATCAATACATGACATTTAATCCTTTGAATGTGTGGGTAGAAGTTCAAACTCCATGTAATAGGATATATGGGCATTATACAGTGGAGTATCATAGTAAGTAAGAGCTTTCCACACTTGCTCAAGTCATTTACCAATGTCACCAACACTACACACTCACCCATTGCTTTCATAGTAAGCAAGCGATATGTCCTCTTTGGGTGAAAAAGTATAGTTATATGCATTCACAACTCCAACACCTTTTCTGATGGCTGGACTAGTCTATCCTGGCTTGTGTCCAGTTAAAATAGTAGTCTGACCCGCATGACTGATCAGATATGTTGAGTACTACATTAAATAAGCTGTATTGGCAGTATTGTGATGAATGGGGTGAAAAACCTATTTGAATTACCATAAAATCAATGTCTCTCATACACACACATACAGACCTATTGCTGGTGATGAAGTCGATCATGTCTTGCTCCAGTTTGAGAAGCATCATGCGGTCCCTGGGGTTACTGTTGAGAGTGTCTACCATGAACTGATGCAGGTCTATCCCAGTGGAGTCAGTGTACTCCACGCATGGCTCTGAACTGTCAACACTGGACTCTGGAAAATATAAAAGTAAGATTAGACTGTAAAAAAATGTGGGCTTTAGGCAGGTACAGTTGGGATCGAAAGTTTGGGCACCCCAGGTAAAAAATTGTATTAATGTGCATAAAGAAGCCAAGGAAAGATGGAAAAATCTTCAAAAGGCATCAAATTACAGATGAGGCATTCTTATAATATGTATAATATGCCGTGGGATATTGTTTAAAAATAGATTCAAATTAACTATCTGACTTTGTTATGTGATTTAAAGTAGGCAATTTGTCATCATTTTTAAACAGTCAAACTTTTTTTTTCTTAACCATTTCTCTCCTGACTACAGTGTAGTGGCACAAAATGTCTTATAAAATCTGGCGCTCCATCAAAACATATTCAAGACTACTAAACAAAGACTAAATTGGGTACGAATACTAAAACAAGTCTAAAACAGTAAAATCAACCACTTGCAAGGTACAAAAAAGAAAAGCTGTAAATAATAAAAAGGTCAAAACTAGTGCTAAATCAAAAAGTACTACATGCTAAGGGTCAAATGTGGTGAATTAATCTACAGTACAGGTCTATGCCTATGCCTACTCCACACAGGGCTCTGAAAGCAAGCCCCAAAATGTCTTACAAGGTAATAAAGATAAAACTGCAATATTAAACAGCCCTGGAGGCCTGAATCTAAATAGTGCCGCTCCGTTCACATTTTATTACTGTTTATTTGGTTTCCTCGCCCCGTTCTTTTATGAGATATCAATTGCAAACACGCACCTTTGGACAATCTTCCTTTCTTTGGGTCTGTGCTCTTCTCCTGGTCGTTCGATTTAAACAAACTTTTTTCATTGTCATCGCTGCAGGAGATTTCAGTCTCTGGAGATATCTATAAAAAGAAAGTGTAATTTAAGTTTTGACTTTTTGTAAAAACCTCCTTTGCTCTAAATGTATTTTCTGTCAGAGGGTCTAAGTTTTATAACATCAATCTTAATCACTAAGAAAACCTTGTAACTTAAATGGGCCATGTTATCCTAGCTAGATATTTCTGGGCTTTCTACCATTTTGTTTCATCAAGCTTGTTTGAAGTAATGTATGAGGAGATGACCTTCTCAAGAGCTGAAATACATAGATACATTAAGAAACCCCAATATTTTTAAAACTTAAAATATGAAATGTGAATTGCTACAATTGGGGCTGTTGGTTGGCAGTTCGAATCCACCTTGAAAATGTGAATGCTTTTGTTGTGCCTTTGGGCAAGGTTGTGTGACTGGTGTTTTTTATTGTCTTTAAGAGACTAGTTAAATCATTTTACCATTGGCTATAACTGCTAGTATCTATATAGACCGTATGATTTATAAAGGCATACTTGCCCCTATTAAATAAACATGAAATAAGGTTTTGCATTAGGAATTATGAATGAACAAACTGTATCTTTTTGTTGGTACCTCTTCAGGGGGCGAGTCTTCACATACAGCAGCACTACGCATCAACTTCCCTTTGGCCTGAAATTTGCACACAAGTAAGCAATATTATGAATTCATAAACAAGAGCAATCGATATGCGGGGAGAATGAATAATGCGATGCAGAATTACTTTAGCTTACCTTGACTTTTTGGTTCTGGTTACAGTGTTTCTGGGGCTGGGGATATCATTTATTAAAAAGTGAATCAGGCGCGTGGGGAGACAAAAGAGGTTGCATAATTTTGTGGTTAGAGTTTTTTATTAGACTTACCAAGAGCTCCAGTTTCTTACATTCATTCTCCTCAATGTTTTTTTGATTGAAACAAAGTGAGGGGGAGGTGAGGTCGCATGACGTCATTGTGACAAAGTCCCCACTTTCTACAACGACCTCGGCCATTCTTTAAAACACAAAATGAACAGACTTGTTTATTCCTTTTTTTCTTTTACAATTTCACTAGATATTTAAGATAAAATATTGCTGTTACTACAAAACAAAAAAACAATGCTGTAGTGGAGATGGAAGAGCAGATTGTCAAACTAAATGTTGGTTCCAATAAATCTTTTGACCTTGGGCAAGACACCTTAGGCAATTTGACTGTCTGAATGTGTTAATGTGAAATGGTGTGTCTTGTAGCTACCACATCTCAGGGCAGCTGTGGCTACGATGGTAACTGCCTGAAAATATGACAAAAGAACTGTCTTTTTTGTGTTGATGAATAGATAAATTGATTATAATTGTCAGTGTTAAGAAGATAAACTATGATAAACAAGATGCATTTGTAAAAAAGATAGTAAGGAAAGTACACTGAAATGTACTAACACATCCACAAAGTAAAATGTTCATCTTCCAAAAGTTTTTATAACCTTGAAATTTTTAAAAGTCAAATTTGGTTTTAAACTCTCCACATGAAGCCCGTCTTTGCCTGAATATGCTTGTACCTTTCTGGAGCTGTTTATTCGAGAGCCTGGAAGGTGAATGATGAGGTCATATATCCCATGATCCCGCGGGGCGGCCAGAAACGCAATTATCCTCTTCTCCACTCGCCGCTCTGCCGTCCCTTAGACTCTTCACTGTGGATGGAGAAAGAGCAGGATCAGAAAAATGCTTTAGTGCCTGGTCACTGTAACCAATATTAACTAAATATAAAAGGCAGGTGGACACATTAATGCACTATAGCTGAAAACCACAATGTGAGAAAAACTATGTTGAATATTGGCGATTTAACTATATAATTGGCAAAACTTACTGAACCAGGTTTAAGGACTAAACCGGGACTAAATAAAGGTTTGAATAAGGACAGACAGGTCTAAAAAAGGTCTAAACCAAGACATGATTAAAACTGACTTAAACCAGGACTAATAATGGATCTGATTTAGCACTTAACAAAGTCAAAACCAGGACTAGAGAGAGGTGAAAATGAAGTCAAATTAATTAAAAGTTGTTGTTTTTTTAAGATTTTGGGACCATTTTTCGGCTTTATTTGATAGGACAGAATATTGACAGGAAAGCAGGGAGAAGAGTGGTAAGTGACATTTGGCAAAGTGTTCTCGACGCCGAGATGAGCTCTGTAGGCTCTGTATATGGGCCTTACACTCTACTGACTGAGCTAAACAGCGGCCCAAACTTTTTATTTTTTTATTTGGCCATAACACTATTGATTTAAAAATGCAGACACTTATTTTGAAAGTGTTACTGTGACTAAGATAAAAGCCCATGAATATACATACTAATATTTAACATACTGCAATTTAATTAGTTTCTTGAGATGCAGATATTGTTTATATTCCCTTCCCAATATACTGTACAGGTCTATTGAAACCAGCTTAAATGTATCTTATTTGTGTCTTCATCCGTGTCTAGGCTCTTCCCGTACTTCCTGGCTTTACAGTTAATTGGTGCTTTAGCTGCATGTCTTCTGATGCCCGGGCAGTTATAATGGCAGCCCCTTGGCTTAGCATTGGCTTAATCTGTGCTTGTCTATTTACATGAATGCGACACATGTGCGGGGCTGTGTATGTGTTGGAGCATGTCAGAGGGCTTTTCTTAGAAGCAGCAGCTGTGGGGACTATCATCCGATCCACCGGCAAAAATATTCCCAGAATCCCAAGCTGCGGCTCTGATCTCTTTGGAGAGAGTGGAGCGCGGAGACCAAAAGACGCACACACACATTTATAGGAAGTGGCATTCCTGTATCGCGTCCAAAGGGCCAACTGTACTCACACAAGAGAACACACACACAATTCAGAGGGTGGTAGTTTTTATCGTAACACCTGGGACGGGTAACAAGCAAAGGAGGATGGTGGTGTCGTAACTTGGTTATTTACAGTAAGACTATACGAGGACTAGACCAGGACTAAACCAGGACTATACCAGGACTAAACTAAGGCAGAGTAAGTGTAAATCAGGACTAAACTAAAACTAAATCAGGATGATATTAACACGTTGTAAGGTAGGTCTAAACCAATATTTAAAATAATGAATTACATTTATATTGCACTTTAAATTGTCTCAAGTGTTTCTCAAAGCACTTATATTTAAAATTCCTCTGTAGCCACAGCTGCCCTGGGGCACACTGGCAGACACGTGGCAGCCAGTCTGCGCCTATGGCCCCTCCGACCACAACAAACACCAATCACACAACCACATTCATACATAATATGATAGTCAGTATGGGTTGAGTGTCTTGGCCAAAGATAAAATAGATGTAATCACAGTTTCAAGCGGTGTGTGAACTGCCAACCCTGCCACAACGCACAGTCCTCAACCTAAACAAAACAAGGACTAAATATGGACTAAATTATGTCTAAACCAGGACTGGGCAGACGATTTTTAGAGTCTACAGTGCTCGTCCCAGCGTTGTGAGTTTGAATCAGGTTCACAACAGTTTGCCGAATGTAATTCCCCACTATTCTCCCTGGTTGTCCTGGTTGTACTGTCCTGACAAAAAAAGCCCAAAAAATGGCCAAAAACAATATTTAAAAAAGGAATAAACCAGGACTAAATCAGGTCTACTAAACCAAGTCATTATCAAAACCAGGACTAAACTCTCTTTACAAATGGACAAACAATTAGCTCTACACCAGGACAAACCCAGGTCTAAACCAGTAGTTATTTAACACCTGACTGGCTCTAACAACACAGCTCTCCCTCGCATCAGGTTTACTTTTTAACGACAAAAACACGACAGATGCACTTTCCCAAATCATCTCAGCCATGAAAGAAAAGGCTTTGGAGATGTCAGTCGGGGTGTGACGATCAAAGACACCGGCACAATGTTTAAAGGCCTTAATTGCTATATAGAAAGTAATATGTGGTTTTTGTTAAGGCCACAAGGTATTTCATAAGATTGTGGGTAATTGTTGCACTTTCACTGCAAAATAATGTAGTCAGCTTCATCTTTGAACATCTTTGAGGCAATTAATCTTACAATGACAGCTTATTGAGTTAATTACACAACGGTCCGTAGCTTTCCCCAGTCAGACAATGACATGCTTCTGTCTGATGGAGATAAAGGGGCTGTGATATCTTTTATATTTTAATGACCATCAAAATTAACTTAAAATTAATTATGATCGTTAATATCTCTGTTGCTTTATAACCTTTCTTTGATGTAATTAGGATGTCCTCAAAATGGCCTTAAGTGAATGGATGTGTGTTTTTTAACATGTCACTTCAGATTTGGAAATTTATGTCTAAATTAGGGTTTCACAATATATCGCAAATAAGGGTGAGCGAGATAAAAAATCTAATCGTGATATGAAGTTTTGACATTTGTGATTAGTGATAGAGTGCATTCATTTATTCTCTGCTTTTCAATGTCATAATTTCATTATATTTTTACTATATCCCCCACCCCTAATCGCAAATTTATATTTATCACAATATTGGGACAACATGAATGATTATGATTTTGTCCTGGTTTATAGAGTTATACTGTTTAGTATTTAGTCTAGGCTTAGACCTGCTTTAGATTTGTCTTAATCCTGGTTTAGAGTTTGTTTAGACCTGATTTTGTCCAAATTTAGTCTTGACTCAGATTACATGATTACATTAGTCCTGGTTTAATCATGGTTAGTCCTGATTTGAATTTTGTTTAGCTGCAGTTAGTCTCGATTAGGATTGGGTTAAGTCCTGGTTTAGACCATATTTAGTCCCTTCTTAGTCCTTAATCCCGGTTTAGAACTGAATTAGACCTAGCCCAATCCTAGTGTAAGTATTACACTACAAGTATATTGTAGTAACAGTAATTGCATGCAGCTCTATACAATACAATAGAAAAGCTAT
>JAVQKG010158955.1:0-13089 GCA_036025885.1 Hypseleotris bucephala | reverse complement strand
ATATATTAGAGGCCAAGCAAGATTTAATAAAAGCTGCTATAACACAATTACTTCATCTATTGTACTACAATTGACCTTGATCACCCTAAAGTGACATACTTCCTCTCTTACTCTCCCATTTTTTTTACTTTAATGGCTCGTATTTGAAAATAGAAAAAGTTTTAAAAGTGTGCAACACAAATCATGAATCAATACCTTGTGATGTGCATCTATTGAGCTATGTATGAGTGGGAGTTACAAAAACAATAGGCCTGGCTGTATACAATAGGCTTTACCCTTGAGATCTTTGTATAACTATCATCACGGAGCACTGAGCAAACATTAGCATCAAGAGTAGCCTCCAATGTCATCTGTCATTATCTCAGGTCTAAGCTCGCTGCTGCTTTGTTGAAAGCAGTGTAAAACAAATGACACGTTTGTGGATCACGTGCTCCAACACCGGTTAAGGTTTCGAATCATTGGACATCTCCTCGCTCGATGCTCGCTGTCACTCTCCATCATACACGCACTGACAACTATGAACACGCATTTAGAACCCTTGTTTACTAATGTTTATTGAATGTCCTCACGTACACATGCTTAGTCTATACCTCACTGTGCTTCTCTGCTGTGTATGTCTGTCTGTCTCTACATTCAGTTGTGTGTCTGTGTATGTCTGTGTATGTGCGAATGCTTGTGTGTATATAGCATCCAACCCTTGGCTCTCAGCAGAGGCCAGCGTCTGTTGTGGAGCCCTGTAATGGTCGCCCAGCTGGAGTCAGGCACACACAAGGGCAGCCAAGGTCACAGCCACTGCCTCCTAGGACCCCATCATTTGGCAGAGCTCTGCAGCCTGTGGTCTGCCTGCTACACACGCTCTCTCTTTGTATGTTACTGTATTTTTTTCTGACTTATCACTCGATGTATTAAACTCATGGATTTGAAAGGAACACACAATGTAACTTTTGCATTCTTTCTTTAATTTCTGGTTGATAAGTCTCCTCCTATAGAAGCCTAAATACTACAACAATATACACTGAAAAGATAGTGGGTATAAAAGCTATAGTTCATAGTTTTCAGAAATATATATATATTTTTTCATATTTCTAATAGTTTGAATATAATATTGTTTGATTTTTTTGATATCCATATAGCTCTAACTATATATTGGACAGTGTATTGTATAAGGTTGCACATTTCTTATGGCTACATTTAGTCCTTACTTTCTGTTTTAGTATCTTTTTAGAAATGACCCAGTTCCACAACTTCACAGTGATCTGGATAATTACAAGCACTTAGGTTTTAGAGAAGGGTGGTTCATCCAGTTAAGAATTGTTTACCTCTATTTATTCATGTAGACCAAATAGCCTACTACATGTTGGTTCAATCAGCGGTAGTGGTAAAATCTTAATAAATAACTAACTAGTTGCTAAGCAATAATAAATAACAATAACTACTTTATGCTGAGAAATTTCTAGGTCAACATTAGCATCAAACTAGTCAATTAAGAATGATTCACACTGCTTTTTTGTGCCATCACTCAAAAACGCAACACAGGCCGCTAATTGTTTGCTTCCAAATATAAAACTAATGTTAGTGCTTAATTACGGTCAAATCAAAAAGCAACCGCTAATCACAGGACCACAGCATGCCTTTGAAGGTCTTCCACTTTGTAATTACTACAAAGAAAAATGACTAAAACCCAACATTCAATAGCCAATAAAGACGTCAAAATGAAAAAAAAAAATGCAAAAAAGTGTCAAACAAAGAAAGAAGCACAAAGTTCTAAGGATTATTTCATCTCGGGCATCAAACTTTCGGTGTTAGCCATATTCTCGTCTGGTGCCGCTTGGTTTGATGTTGAGGATTCGGCTGTTCTCTCCAGAGCTGTGGGGAGAAATGAGAGCATGGCGCACTTGTGTGGTCCACTGGTTTTGATCTCACATGCAGGCTGCAGGACTTGAAGCGCGGATCATCAAACAGAATGCTACAGATGGTCCAAGGTTCTTCCTCCAGAATCAAACGTTGCGCAGCTTAGAATAGACCACACTGATGCTACTGCTGCTCCAATTGTGTGTGATGCAAAATTGAGACCGTTTTAGTTGCAAAGCTCTGTGTGTTTTTTGTGTTGTGAGTGTTGACAAAGACAACAAAAGGAAAAAAAAGGAAATTGGGCAGTTTTATCTCACACTATGATGGCCTGGGGAAAATAGTTTCTGATCTACATAAAAAGATTTCATCCTTCAGATTAATGTTATTTAAGATGAATGAATGTGAGCACTGTGGCATTTGGTTTGCTTGCTATTGTTTTGAAAAAGAAAAAAGAAATGCCGCCAATTATTGGGTATTACTGTAACATAAAAATTAAACTTAAACATTTTAAACAGCAAAACGGCTTGCCCCATGAGACGGTGTTGATATGTCAAGTTAGGTTTTTGTTAAACTTGAAGAAAAACAGTTTGTCAGCCTACTTTTATTGTAAAACTGGCAATAAGACAAGAGCTCAAACATGTTAAAATAAGTACAGTTTCATGCTTACTGCACAGCCTCACCAAACATCAATAGAAATATTTTTTATCAAGGCGATACTTGTGTATAATGAACTTCAGCTGGATCAATTTGAACCATGTAAACAGGCATATGTGTTTTGTAATGCATGTATGCGAAGGTTCACCCATCCAGAAACACTTGTTCAAATACATGAATGCATTTGTGGATAAAAGGTTGCTTCAGTGTGCACCTAGATGTTCTTTTGCCTTGAAGGAGTATGTGAGCGGACCACACATCTGTTCTCAGTGCTCCTCAAAACACATGAACATCTTTGTTTGACACCAGTTCCTGTCTGTCTATTTGAATGTTAACGATTTTTAGTCACATCTGGGCTCATGTAGGAGTGTTATGTGAAAGGCCAGGACAGTCCATGTGCTGCTGCAGGTGCATTCAAATCTGTGGGAGTGCTATCCTGTCAGAGGTGCTACACTAGGGACTATTTACTTCTGTTTGGGTGATCCGAGTGCAGACACCTTAGCTAGTACTATACTCCAATTTTGAAAAAGTAGGTTTGGGACATTTGTATAGATAAAACATGGACCATTTTAAAATGTAAATGCAATTTAAAACTGTTTGTAAGATAAACGTCCCATGATTAATTTCAGTGATAATAGTAAAATTTGAATCAAGGTTTACCCATCGTTTGAATGTAGCCTTCTGTTACTGTATTTTGTATGGTTCATTTTTAACAGTTTTTGTCTTAGAACTTGGAACTTGATCTATATAAAGAAAATCCTGCACTGTACCTTCACATACCTGCATATCTTTATATACTATTTATTTACAAGTTTAGTTATGCCTTCTTAATGTCTCATTCTAAAATCCATGACCATTAAACTATTTTCTAAACTTTGCACAAAAACTACTGTTTTATTTTCAGCAACATTTTACCTTTTAGTAAACACGTATTTGTGATTTTTGTGACAGTAATTGTGTATTGTTTTTGTAGTTCCTCTGACAGATCAGCATTGTGTTATGATTTAATGTGTTTCAATCAATGCTACGGCATTTATCTGTAATTATGCCCCCCGTGGAACTGTGAACAAAGTTCCTCCATGACAGGAAATGCAATTACCATACTTTTTTGGTACAGTTTTTAATAATACAGTTTGATTGACAGCTCCAGTCCAAATTATTTGATGTAAAAATGTATTACAGTGAAAATCATCCATTTAACCTTTTCAACATAATGATATAGATGTTCTAATAATGCTACAAAAATGTCTATAGCTGCTCTTGAGGTGCTCAGTCAACAGGCCCTTAATAGAGGCTTGAGGTGCTCAGTCAACAGGCCCTTAATAGAGGCTTGAGGTTAAGGTTAATATGTGTTTTTCTGGGATTATACAGAACCTTTGACACCCCAAAACAATGGGAAAAATAAAACAATGGGAGGTAAATGGAAGTCTGAGCACTTCAAATAACAATAACATTAGGCTTTCTTGCATCATTAAACATGTTCAGCTTCGCGCTAAAGTGAGCATTAACTGAAAGGTTGCGCTTTGCATGACATACATTTGTGAAAATCAAGGGCTATGAAGGGAAGTAAATACCACACAAAGAAAGTGTAAGAAAAAAAACACACTTTCTTTTGCCCATGTGTTTAAATGTCCTTAGAGCTACTGGAGTATGCAGCTGGGATTTTTATAAGGCCAAAATAAGAATCTCTACCAGGCACAGGTGTACAAACTTTACTAAAGACATGCTGTAGCCTTGGGTTTTCTTTGGGGCAATAGAAGCAATGGATTTGGATGGATCGAGGGTTTTGTGTAGGAGAAAACGCTGCACTGGTCTAGCAGCAGAAAAACTAATTCTCAGTATTTTGTGCATTCCAAGTTTCAATAGGTCTTTCTCCAATTTTTCCTTGTAGTTATTAGATTTTCTTAATATTTTTAATGGACAAATCTAGAGAGACAAACCAGATTTTCCAGGACATTCTACCTACATGTGCCACTTATTTGGTAGTGTTGGTTTCTTGTGTTGTAAAGAAAGTTTCACTGTTTAAGCTCATACGTTCATGTGTTTTTGGAGTAGTTGCTAAGCAAATATTTGTGATTTTGTTCTTTGTTGTTGAGTCCCAATTGAAATTAATTCAATCCATCTTTACCCAGTAAAATCACCTGATTTTAATGTCCATAAACTATGAGATTATCTGAGGTTCAGGAGCAGGACCACACCTCTCAGTGGTTCTTTCTTGTGTAAATAAAATTTATTTTCATACTATACTGAGGTTGTGGTCCTTGCTTGTATAATATAATTAGCACTTCTATACCCACACCACGTAAATTAACAACAAAATGATATACAAATGATGTACAGTTTGCATGTAGACTTGGACTAGAGTGACAAATCCTGCTGTGAGGGCTTAATTAAGCTTTGAGCATAGTTCAAGTATGCTTATAAACACGTATATTTTTCAACCACATTACTTCCAATGGACAGCCAATATCATGCCAAAACTTGCCACTACAGTACATGCTAAAACAGGATTCCGTGCTGGCCAGGATGTTCTTCTGTGAGTAATTTTGTATTCATAAAGAGACCGCACCACACATAGCAGTCTTGTTACCAGCAACACTGACATCATTCCTTGTTACCTCCAGCATCTCCAGATCTAATTCGGAGCATGTGATCCCATGGTAGACTGAAGCTGCCATCTGGGTGTTTTTCTGTCACTGTCAGCACTCTCTTTCTTTCTCCCGCCCGTGGGCTTTGAGACGTTCCTGTGTACTTCTTCTTTGGGTTTTTCTGCACATGCACAGAGAGAGCACATCGTGACGCCTGCGAGCATTAGCGCAGCTCTGATCAAACAACAGTTGGCACATAGGTGAAAAGGATTATGGGAATGTGTGTGCATACATGCTGGTCCCCCTTTCACCAGATCTCTTTGCTATCATCTGCTAATCTGTATGCACGGTGGTAAGTATTTGTGACTGAGTGGGTCTTTTGGGGTACGTGGCTTGTGGGTATATGTTCTTTTATGTACAATCTTGGGTTATTGTACGTCGGCATCATAGTTTAGATTATCTGTCATTTTCAATCAGACAATATAAACTTGGCCTGATAAGCAATGCATTACAATGTTGTCCATGTGTTTACAGTAAAAAACATTCTATGTTTAAAATAAAATAAACATTTTATGTTTAGAAGAAAGAGATCTTATTTGTGTCTGATGGTTTGTTTTATTATGAGTAAGATTATGAATGCTCAATATTTTTGTACCATTTCCATACCATTACAGCATTGCAAGACGGAGCCAAAGCTACAAGGAACAATTTGTGTTTTCACACTTGAACATTGTGACATAGAAGTGTGTGCCTCAACGGATATAACTTTTATCTACGAAGACAAAAAGAAAAATTTCAGTTTGAGACCGGGGCACCTTCCATTGAGATAAGAGTATTGTCTTTGTTTTTATGAAATTACACGTGAAAAAGTTTGTTCAAAAAGGGGATTATTTATATGTTCATATGTATTTTTCTTTCATAAATAAACCTTGCTTATTCAATACAGTTGCATCTGCAGGGTTGTATTCTCACTATAAACATCTGGTCTGTGATATTTATAATTGGGAGAATGGTAGCAGTGCTTGTACAGTATGTTAGAAAACCCCTCCTGTCTCCACATTGACCACATTGAGTGTTTCTATGGCGTGACTGCAGTGGCATGTGTCGATGTGTGGTGTGAGAAAAGTCAACATCATCTTTCAAGTCTGTTTGACACGGCTCGGCGCTGCTGCTTCCTCTGATCTAGTGACTCCCCTGTACATCCACCAGGCTGCTGGCCGTGTGAGTAAATGCCACACTCACTTTGGCCATGCCCTTTACCAAACTCCTGTTGGGGCCGCGGAGCAGAGGCCGGTGACACATGCAGTGATTCTTCAACTCTGTTTCGTTTTTGACAAAAAGAGAAAACATTTCAGTGTGTCTTATTTAACTCAAACTGTTGACCTTCTCCTCCACCTTTCAGTCCGAGGAGTGGAGACTGTATACAAACAAGATACACATGGCACCCAGCAGATATGGAATATGGAGACAGAATGTGATAGAGGCTGTAAATGCATATGTTTCATCTTGAAGGATGGTCCTTTTCTGAACTGAACAACATTGTACATTAACCTAGCCTGAATGAATATTAATAGATTGCAGAGGCAGATGAGTTTCCTAGAGCAATTAGGTGCTTGGTTTGAGAAGCTCTGGTACCTGCCTAGAGCTCAGAGTTGAGCTGCTGCTCCTTCATATTAGCTGAAGCATCTGTTCTAGATTGAGCCTGGGTGGCTCTTTCTTTATCTGCTGTCTACCTGTTCAGAAAAAAAAAACGTTGCATTGCATATCACAAACATATTATTCAAAAACTCAACTAATACTGGTCACAGTGGTAACCCACAAACTCTGATTTGGTGTTGCTGTAGAGGCCAAGGGAGGAAATAAAGTAAAATGATCATTATTACAGATCACATACTTTACATAGAACTGGGAGTTGTGAACATTTTTTATTTATAACTTAAAACCTCTGGACTACAGCTTTAAACCAGATGTCAAACTTTTTACATCTATTTGAAATTCACTAATCCAATGTATAGCATGTTTACTGTAGATAAAAACAAATCTGTAACTTTAGTCTACAACACACAATTAAAACAATGACGAGGGACCTCTATTCCTTTCATAAATCAGTGTATTCTTTCTCCTCTGAGCTGCCACACACAATGCACATTTACACCAGGGCCATGGCTTCACCTGCAGCCAGTGTGAAGTCACCTGTTTAACATTCCTGTAAAGACTTGTCTCTTTGTGACGAGGTGTTGGCCTTGATCACGCTCCTATTCATCAGACTCTTACTCTCCTCCATAAGGCTCACTGTTCTGTTGTTTCCGTGGGCAGCATAGGTTTAGACTGCAGGCATTGTCCTCCTCCACCTACAGCTATTAGTCTGTGTCCCTGCGTTTGTATGAAGTCCATTAGCAGATGTAGACTAGACCAGGGGAATACAGAGAGTGTCACTCATGCATTTATAAAAAGCACCGTCTACAATTGCTGTTTACCTTGTTAATGTCTTTCTGCCTATTTTCTTTCTCTATGTTTCACACACACACACCTAAACACACAAACATGCAGTGTCCTTCAGACAGCTATAACCTGCTCCTGTCCCACGGGTCCAGACCAGTGAGGACGGCTCAGACAGAAACAGAGCATCATGAAAAAGGGGCAGCTACTTCCACTGCTGCTGGACCACAATTAGCCAATATGACCAAAACACTATTCACCTGTGGTATGTGGGTTCTGTCAGTTATTTAGAGATTATGTCTTGATTTAGATTAATTTATAGCTCTTTTTGTTTATTTTTAATCCGGCCCTGGGGAATGAGTTAAATTTGATGCATCCTGGTTTGGGCTCAGTTTAGATCAGTTAGACCTGATTTAGCTATGGTTTACAGTAGTATTCAGACCTGATTTGATACCAGTTTAGAATTAGTAAGTTAGTTAAGATAGGCTGGATAGGCTTTTTCGAAGGATGGAAGCACTGCTATAAAGATTCACCTTGAATTGAACTTGACTGATCTGTTAAAAATATCATATGGACCTATTTTGTAGCCATTTCCCACAAATAAACTAGTTTGTTACTTCTACAGCCCCTCCTAAGGTGTCTGACAGTTACAGCTCTGTTACCCAAGAGGATTGACTGTACAATATCCTTTTTTTTGAGCTGCAATTAAAAATCAGGCATTTACTGATATTTTAAGAAGGATTGGGTATTAGGAAGAGTGGCATTTTTAAGCCAAGGCTTTAAAAAAGAGGTTGCATGGCATACAAAGAAGGCTACCAGCATTGTGAGAACACACCAAAATGTGCAGCGGTATCACTTCTTCCACTGTCCTTGGATGCCTTTATCACACACAGGGTGAAAAGGTCCTAGTTCGGGACAAGCCTGTGTTGTGGAATAAGTCAAATCGAGCAGGTAAGTGCAAACATATCCTACTGTGGGGGATGTGATCATGTTTCTTGGTAGAGGTTTCAAAAATGTAATACCCTCAGCAAGCTTGTCGTACATTTTTTCCCTTGCAAGTATGCATGGTGAAAAGCGGCCATAAATAATGAAAAATTGATTCAAGAAAGGAGCATCACAGGGGGAAAAAACTACGGTAGGATGGTACAAGAGGAGGGGACGACAGGCGTGCAAAGAGAAAGGGATGAGGAAAGATGAAAGATGTGCAAAGAGCTAATTCGGTGGCCCGGGCACAGAGGCGTGGAAGAAGGGATTTGCAGTCAGCCTTGGTCCATATCCGTGCCTGTTAGACTGACACAGCAACAACCCTGCCATCGGCCTAATCCTACCAAATCACCCTCCGCCGCGGGAGCACAGACAAGCACAGGGCAGGATTGTGTGTGCACCAGCACCAATAGATAGAAGGAGCAAGAGGAGGGGGGAAAAAGAAGACATCGAAAAATGAAGAAATGATAAAGGATGGATGACAGTTGAGGGTTGTGGCGGACCGGACAGATTATAAAAAAGGGGATGTCAGGACAAGGGACAAGGGATGGGGGCAAACAACAGAGGTCCAAATTGGCTGAGAAGGATAGAAGGAAAGTATAAAGACGGAAGAGGCAGAGGCAGGCCATGGGCGAGGAACATTGGGAGTGAATGGAAAAAAGAGAGAGAGAGAGAGAGAGCTGTTTGGAGCTGCTGGTCTTCCTCCAACAGTGGCTCTCTCTGGCACTCTAATGAGTGTGGCTGCACTGGGAGAAGAGCTGTGTGTGTGTGCTGATAGAGATAGAGAGTGTCAGTAACAGATATTTATATACTTGTGAGGACATCTAATAATTCTACTCTGAAAAGCTTTGAATTGTTAAGTCACGAACAAGGTGTTTATAAAGTGGTAATGTTTGGAAAGCCTCCAGAGATAATGTTGCCATTAAATATTATGTAAATTTACCACAAAATATACATAGGACACAATATTACCAGAGACTGGTCACATACCGTTAATGTAAAGAACAACAACAACAACAACAACAACAAAATATGACTGAGTCATGTTCTATGTATTTCTCTCAATAGAAAAGAAAATGTGTGGTTGTTTGTATCTCTACAAGGTACAAGGTTATATTAAAGAAGATGCAGGATTCTTCATGTCTATGAGTGTCCTCACAGAGATAGTGAAACATGCTTGTGTGTGTGTGTTGCAGGGGGCTGTAGAGGCAGGGTGTTTGCCTGGCACTGCCAAAGCATCTCTCCACGACCCTTTTTTCTGCTTTGCTGCCTTCTCTTTCATCCCTCGCTCTCTCTTCCTCCTCCGCTCATTAGTATGATTGAATACCCCCCTCCTCCCTGAGTCTGCTATCTGCCAGGGTCAGTGAGCATACAGAGCATTCTCCAAACCCACTGCTACATCTAGCCCAGCAGCCCACCACCAGCTTACTCGCTCCCTATCTTTCCCCTACAAACATGCTGTGCCTCTGGGCACTTCTCTCAGTGAGGCTGGCCTCCATCCTAACATTCACAGAGCTGGAGGTTGTGGCCTTAAGTAACCTCCTCTGCACTGCACCCCCTTAGTCCTGAGCACCCAAGGAAAAAACTAGGACTCACTGTTGTTTTGCCTTGGTCTATGCCTCCTTCTCCCTTCTTCCCAGAGGCGCTCCTGCTGAAACCAGGTCCATCATTGATTGTTAAAGGGTGTGAAAGGGCAATCAATACGGCTTTACTGTGGAGCAGGAAACTATAGAGCCTATATGGAGGGTCTAGAGGGCCATAGGTCTCAAGGTAGTTTATTGTGGGCATTTATGTACATTGGCACAATAGAAAGAGGTGGAAGGAGTGCAATAGTGTGAATACTATTCAGTATGACTGTACACGCATAGTCACACAGCCCCTCCCACCCCCCGATGAGGGCCCTCTTTAAAAATTCATTCAGTCAATAATGACCCTTCGCCCTCCCAGTCTCTCTGAGGAGCTGCAGAGCTGCCTCCTCCCACACAGGTCCCTCTCTCTCCATCGCTATTTCATTCCAAAGCACTCTCCCTCTCTCTCTCTCTCTCTCTCTCTCTCTCAGACACACATACACAAACAAATGCACACGCACAAACACAAATGCACACACAGTCCTCTTGGCCTCAAAGCCTGAGAAACACTTTTGATGCTTCTGTAGTGTTGCTATTAGTAAAGCTAGCTTATCAGGCTGAAACATTGTGATTTTAAATCACCTTAGAGCAGCTGTTTGAATTACTGACTAGACTGTTATTATATTTACAACACATTTAAAGTAGTTTCGAGTTAAAGTAAGGAGTACAGAGTTACATTGTGGGTTCACCAGTGGCTCAACAAATTAGCAATGCTATCTGTTGGCAAAGCTAGCACAGATAAGCGGCACGGTACACAGAAGATGGGACTTTGATCCAGTCAGCCATGTTGTCTGCTCTCTTCTGAGATGGCTCCCATTATCTGATTACTTATACTGATTTTATCACACAACTTGGACCAGAAAAACACTAAAATATGTATTTTAGGAAACAGCAGAGGTCCCAAGACCTGAGCAAGAAAAAGGAATATTGGATCATATGGGCTAAGAGCCAAGCCTGGCTTTATGGCTGTGTGTCGTTGTGCTACTTTGTGTTATTGCCATGTTACTTTGGTGGCACTGCAAATATGCACCACAATTAATCCAGTTTTCGTCACTACAATAAATCATAGACATTTATTTACTCATGCTGTACCATATTTCTGTAGAATTGTTCTTTTAAAGAGAATCAATAAATCTGTGTACAATGTTATACGCTGTATTTATCTTCTCATAGCTGTATGGAACTTTAAAATCTTTAAATATAAGAAAACTAAATATAGCCTTTACATATTTTAAAACATGCATCCTTCCTCCTAAAGATCAGTAAAGTGAAAGCTAACCATTGTGATGATGTACCCATGGCGTTCACCTTTGACCCCACCTGTGTGTGTTCCCATTACCACCCATTACCTCCATTCACGGGTGGAGGGGAGGTCCCCGGTGGCACAGCTCCTCCTCTACATCGCTCTCTCTCTTCATTCATCTATCATGAGCAGGCTGCTAAATGGAGCACAGCTATTCGCCTCTGACCCCTTTCAATGAGCCGAGGGGTCTTGCAGGGGTGCCGTGCTCCCATGGTCCCGGAGGGAGCATCAGTAATGTCCCATAGCATTCAGGTTGCATTAAGCCCCTGGTTATTCTCCATATCTAGACTTCACTGCCTAAGTCGGACTACAGACATCCTCCATTTACCACTCCTCCTTAATTCATGCTGATTTACTGAATATTAAACCTCCCACAACTGCTAGTTTTCTTTTATTGTAGACTATTTCTTTCTACAATTTATTTATTTGTTGCAATATAAGCTGTTTAAGCTATGGATCACATGTGTATCAAGACCATTTGACCCAGACTATGTTGATTTATTATTAACAGTTACCCTATGAAATTTGTATTGTGACACAACCATTGTATCATAGTAAAGGGAAAAGCATACATATTTTTTATAAAAATGGCTGCTCTTAGTTCATACAGTTCAATACAATTGCCTGTGTTATTTTTTTCTTTCTAAAATGAAACCATAAGAAATACTTAACAACAATTGTTTGAATATTTGGGAGCATACAATCCAAAAACATACTCCTTGAGCTGGACACTTGACAGTAGACATTTACTCTTACATTAATCCTACCAGTGTCTGTGGCATACACACATCCTAAAAATCGAATATACATGTTTTTGCCTCAACAAGACAATCAACAATACAATGGAATAATTTAGCCTTAACCTCAATGTGTTGATGTGAAAATGAGTTGTTCAAGCCACAAATTTGCTAACAATTTTTAGTGCTATTGTGTGGCCACTTACTTTTACATATTTGTCTGTCTGACTGTCAGCCTTCTGTAAAAAATTACCATTCTTCAGCTTATCTTTCCATTAGTCCCTGAACCATCCAGGCATCTCAGTCGTCTTCCCTACTTCCTTAAATCCTTCACTCACCCTGTCTCCCACCTGTCCATATCCCATCAGAGAATCCTCCTCCTACACCATCTCCTCTGCCACTCATCCATCGCCATGTCTCGCTCTATCCATCATTGCATTCATACCATCTTCCGAAGCCTTTAGCACTTCCGAACTCCCCCGGACCATTATTTTATCCCTCCTTCCCATTTTACTTTGTTCATTCCAACTTCTCCTCAATCCGTCTCTTCCGTTTTCCCATCCCTCATCCATCCATTTCTTTCCCCCCAATTTTAGTGAGAGGTCATTTCTATCCAGCAGCAGTGTTATAAAAGCTGTGATCGGGGGGAGCTGCAGACTGTAATGGGTCTCATCAAAGTGTCAAGGGCTGCTGTTAATTAAAAGAGATTTTTGAAAATAGGGAAAGACCCCGACTTGAGTTTTGACAAAGAAAGTGATGAGTAAGAGTACAATTAAGGGTTAGTAGTACTGACATTGGAGGAACAAGAGACTGCGATACTGTGATGTCATTCACATATATAGACCTACTGTATTTTATCATCAGTGACTTTTGAATAACCTTGAACCACCAGTCTGGGCAAAAAA
>JAVQKG010158942.1:0-16606 GCA_036025885.1 Hypseleotris bucephala | reverse complement strand
ATGCGATTAATCGCGATTAAAATTTTTATGATTGCAAGCCACATTGTAAATTAAGACTTTAACATTTTTCTTAAAATAATAGATACTTGTCCATATCTTCACATTGCAAATCCGCATCTACTGCCCATATATAATATAAAAGTTTAATTTGGTCATATTTAAGGTGACCAGTTCACTTGAAGTTGTTACTAGTCTCTAAATGTCCACTTGATGGCGACAACTGAGTTAATTAATTAAATTAGTTAAATAAGTTTGTCACTTCATGTACCCCCCAAAAAAAGCTTGGCCCCAGAGTGGCCCCCCCATTTATAATGGTCTAGAACCGCCACTGGACATAAGTTCAGACATAATGCCACACAGTGTGTGTACTTTGCTATTTATGGACAATTTATTGACATTTACAGTCAACAGTCAAACATTTATTTTAGGAACACATATAGGGGAAAATAGCTACCCTGGGCGGAGGTCCGCACTCTCCTAATGCTTTCTAGTTGGATATGTGCGTTAGTGATTAGAGCCCGTGCATTGTAGCATAATTCCAGACATTTGCATTGACAGATGATCAGAAAATGTGACTATGGGTTAAGTTTTTACGTCATTAAATAGGGATGGTCTTGGGTGTATTTGTTAAATGGGGGTTGTGGTTAGTGGTCGGCTGATTTCTGCTGAGTCGATAGAGGCACAACAGCAAATATGTAACCAAACAGCTCCCTACTGTGTTATACAGTGCAGTTAATGGAAAAGGGAGGGGCATAAACTGGGTGATACCTCTGGTTGGGCACAAATAAGAAAGTGAGGCATTGATTGTAACCACATGTGTGTTGTTGAAATAGGAATGAGCGGGAGAAATAAGAAACTTTGGATGAGGTCACCTGTGTGCCTGTATATGTTGTGTATAAGGACTATGAATAGAAGCACAATAAAAGCCGAGAAAGGAAGGAAGAAAAGGAGGAATTGAGAGGGAGAGAGTCGGACGGGAAGCAGTTTCACACAATAGTGGTAAAGTTGAGCCCCTCACAAGAATTCTCCTGGCTGTGTCCACCATCTGGAATGTGCAGTCACTTCCTTTGTCTGCACTAACAGGGCTGTCCTCTCCACTGCTGCACCCTCCCTCTGTTCTGACAGCTCTGAGTAGATCCACCGCGGACACCACGTCGCTTTTTAGACAAGACACAAGCACAAGCCAAGCCTTTCTACAACTCGCCTGCCTCCACCTTCAAAGTCTGAAAGTGAGACCCCCGGATCTGGTTTAACCCACATCCCGCACCACCAGACGCTCTGCTAAAGGAATCTAGGCCTGGACTGGAAAAAAAGTAAAAAGACAACTGCAGTCATCAGCTGAACTTTTTTATGGGTGTTGCTGTTCCCTTATATGGCAACAGAGCTGGGAAATCATTTGAATTAGTCTGGTTTCCCTTGCATGCCTGTCTGGTTTTAGTGCTGACCGAGATATATCTGGTGTGTTTGTCTATGATTCCAGTATGTGTAAATGTATGTGGTTTCATTTGTTTACTTAACTTCTGTTTTAACTTTTTTTGTTCTTTGCATTTGTTAGGTGAAGAAGAGGGCTTGTGTGAAGGCACCGTCATTGCTTCAGCGCTTTACTTTGAGATCCCTTTGACAGTTTCCTTTGCCTTCAGGATGGAGTTATGATGTTTGCGTTAATTGGAGCAACCCACCCACCAGCGAGACTCACAAGGACAAAGTGATGTTTTGAAACAGTGAGCCGGCAAGGACATAATAAGATGAAGAGTAATTTCTTCCTTTAATTCAACATGCATGATCCAGAAGGAACTACTAACATAGACTCGGGAAGCTGTACTAAACAGTGGTGATCAGAACTGAAGGATTATGGGAAAACATCACTCACCGGCCCCTCTGGTATCTTGAATGACAGCGTGATGAGTGACAGTAAACATAGCCGGACATGTTATGTGATGCTCTCCTCCTTGTGTGGATTACTTTTATAGCCTTATCACTAGTGAGCACAGATCACCATGGCTACAGCAGCCTGGTATCATCGTGACATCAGTCGTGTGCGTGCGGAGGACCTGCTGGCACGAGCCGGGAGGGATGGCAGCTACCTCGTGAGAGACAGTGAGTCCGTGCCAGGGGCCTATGCCTTGTGCCTTCTGTGAGTATCACACAAACATGCAGCATTTACAGTTCAATTACCATTTTATACAGTTATTAAAATTGGAAGGATTTATAATTTGCTATGATGGCATGTGACCAGTTTCTCCAAATGTCTTGTGCTTTTATTGAAGGTTAAAGCGTCATTTGTTTTTCTTGTGGTTTGTTTTTTAGCATTTGTATTTATTTAATGCCGCAGGTCTTAAGCAAATTGTTGTGCTAAAGCTTGCAATATTTATTTTGTAATTTATCTTGGCCAGTATCAATGGAAACAATTTATGAACATAGCTTTTCTGCAGACTGTCCCCTTTAGTAAATGGATTCCCCAGCTTTTTTTCACTGTCATATCCATCAGTTTTATGATCATCTGCTTTTGAGGAGCTAATGGCAACGGGCCTATATGTGGGTTAGGCCACCTTCACACATCCACTCCCCCAGAAGAGGACTACAGTCTATCTCAGCTCATTCAGCCCAGGCCTAGAACTTGGTTTCCCTCTAACCCTATGTGTTCCCGGGGGCCCCTAAAGAGGGTGGGAGCTCCAGCGACCGCACTACGCTGACTACTCCTCGAACTGAGCCAGATACATTCCTGAAAGCTGAGCCCAGCAGCCTTCTCTAACCCTTTCCCTTCGTTCTTCACCAACTCTGTCATTTCCCAATTTCATTCTTGTATACTATGAAATTAATTACCTCAGTCTCTGTTAATTTCCACAATCTTGAAATAGGAAGGCAATGAAGTATAACAACATATTACAACGTATAAAGTGTGAAGTTTTTTTTTTTAGATGATTTTGGGTTTTACTCTAAATCATTGAGGTCATTTACAGTCTTTTTTCCCACAGGTTCCAGCGACACGTTCACACTTATCGCATTCTTCCTGATGCTGACGGGCTCCTGGCAGTGCAGGTGAGTGGTCATCCGACTGACCACACTGACTCACACCAAGAGCTTTGGCTTTAGATACACAATGGAAGCTATTCAAGATGGCTAGGGGATATATCAAACAATGGTTGGTTATTGTGTCTTATAAACAGAACAGAAGATATTTGTGTTTCCCCTCTAAATAGGCTTTGTTACAATTGCTTTTGCTTTGATGCTTGACAACTTTGCCATGTGGCTGCATGCTTGTTGCATGAGCTCAGCAGAACAGAGAAAAACTGTTTTGTCTTGAAGATTCCTTCTCTACCCACGCACTAGATCACTGACACACAAATTTAGTTTGTGTGTAGTTTTAGTTGTACAATTTATGAGAAATCTCTTGGATGTAGTCTGTGCCAGTCTATTTCTGGTCATTTTTAGAGATGGACTTTTTCTCTGGTAATATCCTTAAAAAACGACCTTATTTTTTCAACTCCAGTACAGGGTGTAATTACAAAAGGATTTTCTATAAATGAATATAATGCATTTTCATTCTCATTCCCAAAACCTATTTCTTTTAACCGACTTCTTTAATATCATGTCAATACAGTATATATATATGCTTGCTTTTATTATTTCTGCTTTTAATACAGCATAATTTCAAAGTGTTTTAGAGGAACCATTAGCATGTGTACATGCCCAGTACATTTGTTTGTAGTGTATTTTTCCAGTGTATGTTTAGAGACATAATGGACATGCAGGTAAAGGTTCATGTTGACAGGACAAAGACTAGTTACACCCGTTGACTTCTGTTTTGTGTTTGTGGCTCACAGACGACACAGGGAGTGCAGGTGAACTGCTTTCGGACTTTGGAGGACTTGGTTTTAGGATATCAGTATCCACACAAAGGCCTAGTTTCTCGTCTGTTGTACCCAGTTCCCCGGGACACTGACACAGGGGATGAGAGCTCTGGTATGCCTTTAATGTTAATATGAATGTTGACAACTGGAAAATAGAAATATACATGTTTTGCATGAATTGTTTATGTTTTACACACTACATTTTTGTGCAGATGATGAGAGACCACCTCCTTCACTGTCGCTTCCAGTGCCTTTGTCAGTGCCACCAGCAAAACCAGGTCCTCCGGCATTATTTCTGGAAAAGTTACAGGAGCTTAACACATCTAGGTACAAGAAATAGGGAAATGAAGTAAATTTACTACACATTTCCATCTACTGAATTGCTGATTCAGATGATTAGGCATAGGTTTAATGTCATGGTTTATTTTACAGTACTGCAAGTGAGATGATCTGTCTGCTAAATGACTACCTCTTCAGTGAACTGCCCCTTGACATTGAGAATATGCACAAAGGGGCAACAAGTCTCTTTCACCTGAAGCACACTCTTGGTATTGTGTGCCAAGGCTTGAACAAGTTAGTATTATCATCAATAAATAAAACTTGTTCCCATCACAACACATGAAACATCTGATCAAACTACTGTATTTAAAAATTATTCTAAACTACAGTTTTATTGATCCTTTCAACAGTGAAATTGATCTTACGCTCTCAAGTTTGGAAACCCTGGCAAAGGTCTTTGACCATCCCAGCTGCTCCCTAACCCATAAAAAGGCCCAGGTACAAACACACACACTTCTATAGTCCTGGTTAGTTGTGGGAAAGTGGCCTTTATTCAATAATACCATATTTATTATTTTGCCTCTTTAAAGGGTCCAGACGTTGAAATAGACAGTTTGTTGTGTAAAATTTCAGCCTTGGTGAGCCTCCTTTCATCTTTAGAAAAAAAGGTATGTGTAAATGAAATTAGTAATAGTAATGTATATTATAGTTAGCTAACAATCACACATTGAATATGACTAATGGCATAAGTACTTATATTGTTCTATGTCTTTAAAGGTATTACAAGCCCTGCAAGAGGCAGTGGCAAACCACAATTTAGCAGCACAGCCAAACCCACCAACAGAATCTACCACCATCAACACAACATGTACTGCTCCTGTCAGAAACCATGCACGGCAGCTGCCTGTGCACTCCTTTCAGGTAGAAATAAGTGCATTAAGGCATGGTTAAGCTCTGCTTCTGCTTTATCTTCAGGTAAATCTGTAAATCCTTTGGCATTTCAGGTGAAGATGGTTCGCTATGGTCGTCAGATAGTCTCTGTGGATGTGGACACAGGAGTCATTCTCTTTGACAGAAAGGCTGGTTCATTTAGTGTTGAAAGGGTCTCACATGAGAGGAGTAAGAACATACTCATCCAAATGCTCTGTTGATGTAAAACATTCACCAGAAATAATTCTCTTATTGTGCTCATTAGTTCTTCAGATTGTCAAATTTCACAGCAGTCCAGCCAAAGTACAGATGGTGGTAGACAAACTCCACAACACTCCTCGAGAAATGATTTTTGAGAGCGTTCGGGTAAGTTTATAGCACCCCTATTTACAGAATACACAGTAATGTAAATGACTGACCATCACCATCTTTTAGAAACGTGATGCTTTCTGCCAACTGCTGCAGCTGATGAAGACACGACACTCTCCAACGAATGAACCAGACATGATCTCTGTGTTTGTTGGCACATGGAACATGGGTAATGAAAATGTTACTGCATAGATGAATTTATTCATGGTTTATTGGATAGCAGACATACAATATGAGGTGATGAAAAGATTAGAATACTTGTACTAAATGATTTATATTTGCACACTTTTGACAACCAGGTTTTACTATTTTTATGAGAAATTTTGAAAAAATTATTTTGAATTTATAAGAAGTTAGTTTAGCCCCTCTGATGGAAAATGGGTTCAGGTTCAGATGATTCATTTTAAAAGCCAGCTATAAACAGTATAAACAAATGACTGGGTATATTTTTAAATACTACTACTACTGTAGATAATGTTAATTGTTATTAAAGGGATTTCTTCTAGATTAATAATCCATATAATGAAATAAAACCTTTCATGCCTTTGCTGCTTTGATACTTTATCACACAGGTGGATCACCTCCTCCTGGCAGCCTTCAGTCGTGGGTCACTAGCTGTGGTTTGGGTCACACTCCGGACGAGTCCACGGCCCTCCTGCCCCATGACATTTACGCTCTGGGGACACAGGAAAACCCTCAAGGAGAGAGAGAATGGACTGAACACATCAAAACCACTCTTCGTAGCTACACCCACATGGACTTTAAACAAGTAATTACTCTGTTTTTCCTGGCGTAGGTAAATATAGTAGTAGCTGAAGAGGATTATAAACTGGCCTTAAACATAGCACTTTAGTCACCCATGTGTTGTAATACATAACAATGTTCTGTAGGTGGCAGTGCAGTCCCTTTGGAATATGAGACTGGCCGTGTTCGTGAAGGCAGAACATGAGAGTCGCATCAGCCAAGTGGGCTCAGCCTGCGTAAAAACGGGCTTGGGCAATACTTTGGGTAGGCCCTTCGATTTAATGTCACACAATCAATACTAAAATTTTTAATAATAATAAGGTAATTATTTATTTATTTACAGGAAACAAAGGAGCTGTTGGAGTGTCTTTTAATTTCAATGGATCATCATTTGGGTTTGTTAACTGCCACCTTACCTCTGGAAGTGATAAAGTCCTTAGGTAGGCTATAAACTTTGGATTGTGGAAATTTTGATTTATTTAATGTTAATTTGTTTGTTTAATTTATTTAATATGCTTGTTTTTAGGAGAAACCAGAACTTTGTAGACATTCTCAGACTGCTTTCGCTCGGTGATAAACAGCTTGGTCCTTTTGACATAAGCCTTCGGTTTACTCACCTGTTCTGGTGCGGAGATCTCAACTACAGACTGGACTTGGATGTGCAGGTATGGGAGAGGGGAAATCAAAATATAATTATAACAATGCTGTAACTAATATATGTTTTTTTCAGGATATTTTAAAACATGTGTCCAAGAGAGAGTTTGAAGAGCTCATGTGTGCAGACCAATTAACCAGAGAGAGACACAAAAGAAAGGCTTTCCTAAATTTCAGTGAGTTTTAGCTTACATCTAGCTTTTAAACCATATACATTTTTCTCATTTGTACTACAATGTTTGCAGCAATTTTATGTTTATCTGTTTAAGAGGAAGAGAAGATTATATTTCCACCAACATATCGCTATGAAAGAGGTTCTCGAAACTGCTATCTATGGCAAAAATACAAGACCTCTGGGGTAAGATTTGTATAGCTTACATTCATTCATTATTATTTTAGCGATATTTTAGCCATTGCTGCAAAAATTGTTACTAATTACTGTAATGCTGTAATTTTATTATGAGCAAATTTGTTGCAATATTATTATGTAGTGCCTGAATTAGTATTTGTAAGCATTGAGGTACGCATTTGCATTAGAAACTGTATGCCGATTGCCGAAGGTATGCAGTTGACATACTAAAGATATTTTTATCTGTAACCTGATCCTTTCTGTGAGCTGTGTGAGAACAGTTGTTGACAGTAAAATAACTAAATATCCCAATTTTAGCCCTACAAAATCACCAGGACATAATGCCACGTAGACACAGGTTTTTTTGACAAATATTGTGTTTTTCGAAGGTGCGAGTCAATGTCCCCTCATGGTGTGACCGGATTTTGTGGAAATCCTATCCTGAGACCCACATCATCTGCACTGCATATGGTTAGAACATGTTATTCATTTGATTATGCTGGACAAATAGTATAATAAAGGTGGAGTATAAATAAATAAACTACTCTACCATTAGATTGAATGCATATCAAGTAATAATATATAAAATTATGCAAGATTAATATTTATTATAAACATAATTTTGCTGCAGGTTGCACTGATGACATCTTTACCAGTGATCACTCACCAGTTTTTGCCACCTTCCAAGTTGGAGTGACACCAATTTTTGTTTCCAAAACAGGTGCTGTAGATGTTTTGTTGTTAACCAAAGAAATATGTCTGTTTCTACTCTATTACTATCTAAGGTTGTGTTTAACAGATAAAAAATCAAGCAATGAGAAAGCTTGGATTGAACTTGAAGTCATTGAAGCCATTGTGAAAACATCAAGCAAGGCAAAGTTTTTTATTGAATTTCATTCACCTTGTCTTGAAGGTACAGTATCATACTTCAATACAATTCTATTTTAATTGTATATATATAATATGGGCAAGTTGAAATTTATAAAACTGTCTGTTCACAGAGACACGGCGCTCCAGTGAAAATGATTCTCAGAGTTGTGATGTTCCCGGCTTTTTGAAGCTTGGCTGGTCATTTAAACAATTGCCAAAGGTAGAGAATGCTGCTAATGGGGACAGCTGAATGATTCTACAATTACGATTCACAATTTTTAAAATATATTATTTCTTTATTATTTCTTTTGTAGCTTTTTCCTATTTTCTCTGACATGGAGTATCTTCAAGATCAACACCTGTTGCTGTCCGTCAAATCATGTGATGGCTTTGAATCATATGGTGGGGCCTGTCTCTTTATTTTTAGCCCAATTCAGAGATAATTCTTTAAAAACACACACCCACACACAATATCAATGTAATGAAATGTTTTGTTATTGCATTTTTATACAAATTGAAATACAATGACATGTGTCAGGTGAATGCTGTGTGGCCCTGCGGTCACTGATTGGCGCCTCAGAGCAGTTTGAAACGTTTCTAAGTCACCGCGGTGAAGAGATGGGCTCCATAAGAGGACGAGTCAGAGTTCATGTGCCAAAAGACAGAAGAGGAACAAGGCCGAAAATCTATGGTGGGTTAAAAGGAAGTCTTGTTTCTTTTCCCCTTCTAACACTTGTACTGATGACTAAACTTCAGTTTTCTTCTACTGCAGCTTAGCTTGTTCTTACATTTCTTCCTCTATTTGGTTTCTTAATGATCAATGATTTGGCTTTGCGCTTGCTGGTATCTATCAACTGCTTCCTCTTTTGGCTCCTGATTGGCTGGCCCTGTCCAGATGCATCCTGAGACAGTAGAGCAGATGAGTAATGTACGACCAGGTCAGGCTTCACAGTTTTAGCATTGACCTTTCTCTTCACTGGTTACTTGCATACAATGATTGATGTTTATTTTCTGAAAATGTTGTTGTATTTATTTCTGTATTTTAGAGTGGTTCTGCTTTGAAAAAGATAACAGACATTCTGTCAGAGGACCCATGTCTCCTGCACCAACACGAGTCCAAATTAGCAGGTAATAAACGTGAAAATAGAGAGTATTGTGTTACTTACATGTATGCCTGACTCACCTACGTATGTTTGATGCAGGTCCACTGCAGCTCCCCCTATGTTAACTCCAAGCAGCTACACCAATCCTGCCTATTTCATCTTTGAAGGACTGTCCGTGCCTCACAGATTACAGTCTCCCCCTCAGCGCAGAGACCCTGAGGTGATCTGGTCTGGAAATGAGGCTTTGCAGCTCCCCAAAGTTTCAGGACGTCCCGCCTTTGACAGGAGACAAAACCGCAGATCTGACTTTACTGAGATTGAAATTCCTGCCATGTTGCCACAATATGCACCAACAGATGACCTTCATACACCCCAAACAACGTCTTCTTATCAGCTTTTCCCAGCCAAGAATCCCTCTCCTATTTGTCCACCCTCAAGTATTTCACAATATCAGGAGCAGACTCCACAACCCAAACAAAAATACCCCCATCAAAATGCTTTCCAGGACGCTATTCTGCCTGAGAAGAACCTCAAAAACCTGTATATGAACCACTCTGTGCTCATTAAAGACAAGGTCATAAAGGATCATCAACGACCAGAGAGAACCAGTTCTATCGGTTCAGCCAAGCCTCCGGCAGCTTTTCCCTATGTCTCGACTAAAGCAGTGCGCTCACAAGCCTCTGTGCCTTGGCAGGTGCAGCAGCAGAGCCCTAGCCCGATGGGGGACAACTCTCTGACTGCTTTACAGATCGCCAAGTCTCTCAGTGAGGTTGACTTTTTCCCCACAGAACAGAAACGTCCTTCTATACAGTCAAAGTACAAAAACGGACCAAATATGCTGGGGAACAGAGAATACAGTTGGGTTAAGGAGGTAAGACTCTCATGTCAAAGAAAACAGAGATACCTCCCGTTCAAACACACTCAATGCAATCTGCTTTGTTTTTTTACAGGTGTCTGTTCTTCAGGGTGCACCTGAAACAGTGCATGAACTTCTTTGTACACTTGGTCTTCAAAGATACAACCAGGCCCTTAGCCTTAGTGGTTGGGATGACCTTGATTACTTTTGGTAAACAAAATTAGATTATTACTGTTTTGTTGTACATTTAGATTTAATTTTCCCAGAAATCCTGAATAATCATCACACAAACACAGTTTTCAGTTACACGGTTACGGTTTACTTTATTCTCCAGTATCACCACAGACATGTCACAACTTGCCAGAGTATAGTCATGCTGTTGTTGTTTTTAGGAATTCTGACTGGAATTTAACAGTGACAACTCATTTGCATTAATACTGCTTGTGTACACATGAATAAATGTCAAAGCAGCCCACTGACAGAGTAATGTTTTCCACAGTGGCATCACAGAGGAGGACCTGCGAGCTGCTGGAGTCACAAACCCTGCTCATCGCCGCAGAATCCTGGAGAACCTGCCAAAAAACTGGAACTAAGATGTGGACTTTAAAAACTGGAACAGAAATTTAACATGAGTTCACACCTGTCTATTCTATCATGTGGACTTCTTTGTATTTACTCAATCAATACATCAAGTGCCGGCACAGGAGAGGAAATGGCTTTATTCAGCTGTGCATCTTCACATACAATGACAGAGTGTGGGAGATATGAAAAACCTTGATGTGAATCTAACATGTGTATAAATATTGATTTTGCTATCAAGGTCTCATTTATTTAAATTCCTTTTGAAAACATCATAGAATAGTCCTCCAGTGTTCAATGTTGGCTCAAGGCTAGCGTTCAGCTCTATCGTCTCAGTGGCTTTCCTTCACTCTTTGGCTATTGAGCTGGGATCTTTTAAAAGCATTAGTTTTATCTTGTGGACCATAAAATCCATAGCTGAACATATGTATTGTAAAGAAAGAGTGGCTTTAGTTCATTTTGTTTACCATGCTGTACATGGCACTGATGCATGTCCACTGTGCATGTTTTATGCTACCCTTTCAACCTTAAGTGCTTAAAGCAACTCTTCACCGTCACTAAGTAATGTCTCTTGTTGTGCTTCCAGACAGTAGTTGACATTAGTAGCTGTGGTCAGGTCATTGTGATTGCTAACAGTGTTCATCTGCCATTTAATTTATAGGCCTATGGTTACATCATAGCAAAATCTAACCCTACTGTAGTAGGCCTATATTAAGGCTATGTTATATCCAGACAGCGCACTGCAAAGAGAGTGGAAGCAACTTTGTGAATAGATGGGTAGTTTCAGTGTTTTGCTTTCGGTTAGTTACTTATTATTGCATGTTCAAACACATCCCACCGTATGACCGATGTGTCACTGACCAGTCACTACTCCACTGATAATAGTTGTCAGTAGTTGTTGGGGTAATTTCAGTTTCTGACAAAATAGCAATTATGAAAATTGGCCTTAATCTCATAATTTATCAACAACCTAATAAATAAATACATAAATACATTTACGCAATTTTAAATATATTCCTGCATAGATATAAAATACAAGCACATCAAGCAGAACTTACCAGACAAGTGTTTTTTACAGAAAACATATGTATTCCATATGTGAATGGCTCCGACCGACTTGGACACAGAAGCTATGGCTGTGGCCCACTCACATTCCTGACAGCTTACCGCAGAAACCCCTCCCAGCCTGCTGTGTTCACATGTGGAGAGATCCGCCACACACAAGACCACTGCACATCCACATCTCTGACATAAGAGTGAAGAGGTCAGTTTACATACACAAACATAAGTATTATGTTTTTATCTTCAATTTCTGAGGCCTACAGCAACCCTCAATCTCCCTCCTAATGTGCTGTGATTGCATATTCATTTTGCAAAGGTCTTGTGCCCCCTTGCCTCAACCTTCCATGTATCTGGGTTTGGGACCCCTTGGCTGCCTGTTTTATCCTCAGTATTGTCTTTTCAGTGACACAACATTTGCCACCTTTGACATTGGTTCATCAATTAGACGTTACAAAACCATGCGCCTGATCTTGTGGGTGACTCACTGCCATGCCAATCCAAGCACATTGCCTCACTGAAGATAATAAAAGGGTCAGTCAACTCAAGTTATGTTTATAAACGTAAGGTGTGACTTATTTGTCACAGTTACAGTTTAGATTAGTGACTTATTGAGTTATCATCTTATCTCACATCATTCACAGGATTACCCCTCGCTGAGGTGATTATAAAAGTTATAAAGTCTCATCATATTTTTTATTATCAGGATTTATGACTAGGCCTATAGGCAACACGTAAAATGCTCAGGCATCTGAGTAGTCAAATTGTATTTCCATCGGAATATTGGAATCTTTACTAATCATATTATGTTAATTATTGTAAATGTAATGTAGCCTATAATTTTGCTAAATTGTGCCAATAGCCTACACCAGAAGTGTCTTGCCTATCTTTGAAAAAGCCTAGATTTCCAAGCCTAATATGAATTACATCAAACGGATTTGTGCATTTGAACGAGGCTTTACTTGTAAAGAGGAACGGATTCCTACACGGTAATGATGTGAAACAGAGCTGAAGTTTGGCACTGGCCCTACTGAGAGGTACGCTATTGCTTTCACGTGGTCCGCTACTCTGATTTTTTTAGGGTGCAGAGTCGTGCACTCAGCAGTGTGACTTCCCATTTCGGTTGCGTATTTTAATAGCGGTACACATTGTGCGAAACGCTGCCAAGGACTCGGTTTTGATCAAAACTTTTTAATGCGTGAACGCGCGTCCTCGACTGGGCGAACCGAACTACATTCGACGGAGGAGCATAGAGTTTTCAAGTGTACGTTTTTTTGGATTACAGTAGTTTTTGTATAAGCTACTTTCAGTTTGTGGTAAGTACAAACGAGCAACAATAGCGCCTTGTTTCTTTGTATTATAGTTACGCGCACTCCAGCCCTTATGCTAAGTAGCGCAGACAGATGGGAACAAACTTTGACATTGTTTCTCCTGTAGTTTTAAACCCCTTGCGGTTAAATCAAATCTATGCTGTTCTAATCAGCTGGTTTAAGTTACAGAGTCAGTTAGCAGTTTTTCTCCTTTATAATTCGAATTTGAGGTCAACTATTGCACTTTTTAATAGCCTACTGATTGTATTTAAAGCCAATTAGGCCAAAAGATGTCATCTGATTAAAACATGGCATAACACCAAGCTCTTGCTCTCACATTGCTCCCACCACTGATAAACAGTCCTCGCTGAGCCAGATAATGTTTATATAATGCATTTGTCGTGTGCTTTCTTTATAAGGTTATCCTGCTAAGATCTCACAGGGAGAATGGAACCTGTGATCTTAAGCAGTCATGCCCACAACCTGTCAGCTGCATCTATCCCTGTCTTCAACTCCAGCTGCCGCTTCGATGAGGAGTTTAAATATATTCTTCTGCCTGTCTCCTACAGCGTGGTCTTTGTGGTGGGTTTTGTGCTTAACGCCACAGCCCTGTGGATGTTTCTCAGGATGCGTCCGTGGAACCCAAGCACAGTTTACATGTTCCACCTTGCTCTATCGGACTTCCTCTATGTCATCTCACTCCCTATGCTCATCTACTACTATGCCAACCGTAGTCACTGGCCCTTTGGAGTGGCTGCCTGCAAAATAGTGCGATTTCTTTTCTATGCAAACCTGTACTGCAGCATCCTCTTCCTCACATGCATCAGCGTATATCGGTATCTGGGGATCTGCCATCCCATCAAAGCACTGACGTTAGTGAAATACTGGCACGCTCATCTTGTGTGTGGCCTTGTTTGGGTTGTGGTCACTGTGTGCCTAGTGCCAAATCTAATTTTTGTGACCACTTCCCAGTGGGACAATGTTACCCTGTGCCATGACACAACCAGCCAGGATGCTTTCAACAAGTATGTGGACTACAGCTCTGTTGTCATGGTGCTCCTGTTTGGCATACCATTCATGGTCATTGTGGTTTGCTACTGCCTGATGGCAAGGTCACTTTGCAGACCTCGGGTGGGATTATCGACCAGCCAGCAGGGAAAGGCCTCTCGCCAGAAGTCCATCAAGCTCATCATCATAGTGCTAGTGGTGTTTGCGGTCAGCTTTGTTCCTTTTCACATCACACGGACTCTCTACAACACTGCCCGAGTGCTAAATGCCAACTGTGAATTCCTCAACATTGTTAACTTTACATACAAGATCACGCGACCGCTGGCCAGTGTCAACAGCTGTATTGACCCCATTCTGTATTTTCTGGCAGGGGACCACTTCCGCTCCAGACTCATGTTTGCTCTGACTGGCAAAAGACGGACCACAAGTAGCCAGGTACCAGAGCAAGCACAAACACAACCTAATAATAACATAGCTTTGAACTCACAGAATACAAATAAAGAGACAAATAAGGGAGATTTTAAGCCTACACAATAATAATAATAATACTGATTTAACCAGTACTGTACTTTATAAGCATCTGTATTTTATTTTACATGTATTTACACTTGAACTGAGCTTTCTGGAACAACAACTGTATTATGTAACACTTTTATATGCACTCTTTAAAATGTATGTGTATCGTATATTGACAGTAGAAATATTAACATACGTTTTATTGTGTAGCTTGCCATAATCAAATATGTATGATTTGCAGTTAAGAAAAGTTACATGTCATGTTATGTCAGCACAACAAAAAAAGTTGAAAAATCAGTTTATTAAAGTTGTACAAATGCTGTTCTACTAATATGATATCCCACCTAAACCAGGCACAGGCTTATGCATTACTTCCTGCCTCCTCTCAAATATTTTTGTGTTACCCAGAAACTGCAGCTCCAGGCCCCAGCTGTTTTTGTCCTTCAGTGGACTGCTGCTCAGCTGTGAGCCGTGGGACGGGCTTTGTGCATTTTCCTATGTCTCAATCAAGTCATATTCATACCTCTTTTACCTTTGGGGTTATATGTGGCCAAAGTAATGTTATCTGACTCTGACTCTTGTCTAGTAATTCAGTGTTAAACAGTCACAACAGCTTACAGTAAAAACTTGTATCATGTAGCCTGCAGAACTATCACTGGTCTTTTATAAATTGTCCATTGGTAAACATACAAACTAAACTAAAAACTATAGTAACTAATTGCAGAACTGTTTTATTTCTTGGTAGTTTTATGATGAACTTTAAAAACACCTTAACATATAATTTATTCAAAAGGAAACTGCAACTAAAAGACGGCGGTTTGGAGATGTGGATATGAGATATATGAACAGTTCTTAAGAAATCGACCATCTATGGCAAAATAAGACCACTTTTGTACATTACACATGCACAAACATGCCATAGATTTATTTTTCTTTTATTCTATTGTGTGTTCATATGATGTTGGCCACTGAATAATGAATGAGATTATTTTTATTAATATTATTATTATTATTGTTATTATTATTATTATTATTATTATTATTGGCATATATAGACTTATAAACCAAACAACTTCCTGTATTTATCAAAATAAGGGGCTAAAATAGGCTACCTTGTTGAGGTTCTATAGGCTTATAGACTACTAAACGTGGACTAGTAATTATAGGTTATTCGGCTTGACCTGCATTTATAAGCCTATACACTTGTTAAAAGCCACTTACTACAGACACTTAGAACGCCTGGTCTGTCTGAACATAGTCAAGAAATATTTTGTCAAACACCCTCACTTATCGTGTCATAATAAACTAGCCCAGCTCACTGGCGTCCCCTTGTGGCGGTCAAACTGGCTCATCACGACGCGGGCTTTACAAGTTTGTCTCTGTACATGTTATGTCGGTAAGTCACGCCGTTTTTATTGTTTCATTAATCATTTTCAAATACTGTATTGTAGAGCCACGTGCTTTGTTGGTTGTACGTTGAGCAGCTTAATAATTGTCGTGGTAGATGTTTCAGATGAGGCTGCATTTAATTTAATTTGGTTTTACCTTAAGTCGTGTCACGTGAAGGGTTTACAAAATTATTGTTAGACACATATCCTTCTGTGTAGCTAATTAGCAATTTGAATAGCCTACATTTAGGATTTTTGTGCATAGAGTTAATAGGCTATTGTGTGTAGGCCTAAATGTTGGGATATAGCACAAGGAGCCTGGGACTGCCCTTATTTAACAGAGAGGCATAGGCATCTTTTTGTATAGGCCTATTGCTACATTTCATTTATTTGTTAATTGGACAGTTGAGAAAATACAGACTTTATATTAGTTTTTAAGCTTGCTATCCTGCATTTGAGACACACCAATGGCTGCCCAACGATCAATATGGCGACAATGGTGACAAACACTTGTGCATGAGACGAGAGTGCTCAAGGACATTGCTCAGCCTATCTAAACAATAAGCAAAAAATATATAGCCTATGTGTATTTTGTGATAAAGAACAATACTGTACTTGAAGTAGCTTTCTTCCACTTTTCAAATAAGTGATGTGGCAATGATGTGCCTGTTTCTCTCATTAGAATACAGGGTTTCCATACACTCAATGGTAGGCCTATGTTTACAAGATAATTGTATTAAA
>JAVQKG010158822.1:0-10954 GCA_036025885.1 Hypseleotris bucephala | reverse complement strand
TCAGAAGCACAATAAGAGCAATAATTACCAATTACAATAATGTTATAGTCCATTAGACAAAAATGTGAATTATCAATGTAAGTTTAACATGTTCTGACCATCAACGTTTATTATATACGTTCTAAATTCAAATTTGGTTCAATGTATAATATGTTTTTTATCTATTCCAGAGCCTTGAATTTAATTAATACTAAAATGGCAGCTGTTCTGTTAGATCCAAGCCAATATAAGCGCATCAAAAGTTAATACAGATCTTTTTATTGATATAACTTTAATAGTACAGTGCCAGGTGAGTGCAATAACTCAGGCAGTATGTGTGTACAGACAGACTGACAAACACTATACCATTACCTCTGTGTGTGTGTGCAGTATCAGGAATGGTCAGAGGATGATGCAAACATGTGATAAGGCTTGTAGAGCTCCATCTCTCCTGGTGCTGTGCTGACTGTTATTAAGAACTACAGAGCAATATCTGAGCTGTCAATCATCCCTGAGATTAAGAACTGAACCAGATTTCCTTAGCACCACAGGCCTGCAAAAATCATTATGAACACACATGGCGCTAATGCTAAGATACAATTAGGCTACAACATGCAACATACGGAGGAGGGATTGAGGAGGACAGAAGAAAGAAAGTCAAGATCAATAGTGATATAGCTTCAAAAAATGTCTATTTGTAGTAAAAAAAAAAAGAAAAATTTAGTCTTAATTCTAGCACCACAGGCCTGCAAAAATCATTATGAACACACATGGCGATGGGCAGTCGCTAATGCTAAGATACAACTAGGCTACAACATGCAACATACGGAGGAAGGATTGAGGAGGACAGAAGAAAGAAAGTCAAGATCAATAGTGATATAGCTTCAAAAAATGTCTATTTGTAGTAAAAAAATAAAATAAAATTTTGTCTTAATTCTAATCATCTATTGGGTTTCTCAAGTAAGCCTCAAAAATATAATGCACTAACTGGTTGTCAGCAGTTTGGGTTAGGGTTAGTAATTGTAAATGGGGCAACAGTAGATTTGTTTGGTAGAGCAAGTGGTCCGCTAATCGGGGTTGGTATTTAGATCATCACTCCAATCATGTTATACTGCATTTTTGTTATTGGGCAAGACACTTCACCTATGTGCTTGAATGGTTGTGTGTGTTTGAAAGTGGTTGGAAAAGCAGTTGTGGTTTACGACAACCATGTGACAGCAGTAGATGAATATTGCAATTACAAAGTAAGTATTCAAAAGGGCTCTATAAAGAAATATGATGCATTTTAAGGTTGGGTCCCATTTTTTGTGGGTCCGTACTTTGTCTCAATCCTCTTTAGAATCAAAGGCAAAGGGAAGGCAAAGAGCCACACCCTTCGAACAGAGCTTTTACAGATGTAGACTTGAAAGAGTTGTACAATAATTTGACCAACATGACTGCAAAAGAGCCACAGTTTTCAGGTCATTATTAACGGTTTTCAACTTATAACAACACAATTTATGAGGGTTAAGGGGTAGCGTAGTGGGAAGAATGACAAATGGGATTAGACATAAGTATTTGACCTTATGTTACATTTTCAGTGGATTTAGTGTGTATCCTGTCTTAACCCCACATGGAGAATTTCCAGGTTCATTCACAATTCCTGACACAGACGGTTTTCCTGCAGAGGTTTGTCTCTCGCTCTAACTCATTTCACCACAAGCCTGTTGAAGTGTGGAGTGATGGCAGTCTCTCACTAGCATTATGTGTAGAGGCAGAGAGGAAGTGTTATATGTGGAGAGGCACACACGCGTCACTATGTGTGTGTCTGTGTGTGTGTGTGTGTAATAGTAATGTTGTGTGAGAGAGTTGTGGCATTCAAGACTGGGATTTAGAAGTCTCTGTCAATCAATATATAGGGATGTTATGAAATTGTTTTATTACATATTTATCATGGTTAAGTTGAACAATAGTGACTTAATTGCCCTTTTGTTATACTGTATGCACTTAATCAAGGTCTCAATAGTACTTTTGTACAACATGTTTTTTGTCACTTGAACTTTGGCGAAACATATACACACAGTCCCACACAACCTCTGATGTACAGTTCCTTGATTGAGCTGAGAGGAAGAGATAATTAGAGATAAAAGATGTAATTGTGTAATCTGCTTTCTGTGCTTCTAGGGACTACACACAATGCATTCAACCTGCAAGCAATGGCTCTCCAGCTTTCCTGCAACATTTCTTTTTCACTTGGTAATGGATACAACAAAGGTCCATTAACAAATCGTTTAAAACAAAAGAGGGGGAGAAGATGAGCTAGAGTAAGTGTCAAAAGTGTTCTGCAAACGTCAGCAGACTTGATCCGGCCCGGCAGGCTGACAGTAACTGTGCTCAGAGTTTAAGTTGAGGCGAGATGGTGTTAAAGTTTCCAAAGTAGATGAAGTTAATGAAGGTATCTGAGTTTGTGCACTCAAACAAACAGTGGTGGGTCCTGTCTCCATGTCCCGCTCATTAACTCAGAGCACATCAATCATGACCCGACATTTGCATTATGAGCCGACTATGACAGAGTTATGCTTAATTGAGTTACTTCTTTATAAATCACAATTATAAAGTAGATGTAAGTTTGAATTGGGTGATGCTGTCAGTGGCCTGTGATCAAATAATAATAGTTCGTAGTCTTCACAATGTCCTACTTCTGGCAGTTCAGAAGAGTATGAATTCAGATGAGCGTTCATTAATTATGAGTACTGTATAAGTCCCCATTTGTGAGTCTATTGCACAGCGTCCAGGTGAATAAATCCATACCTGTGCACGCTGCCTGTTTATCACGGACTTGTCGCTGCGGGCACTGCATAATTCATTGAGGACAACCACGTCAGCAACTGCACTGTGGAGGGCACACAAGGGATATCTTTTGAGCAATGTCCAGCATTATGTAAGCTACACTTACATAGCATAAACATCAGTACAGCGATGGATTAGGTTATAAATAGACCTCCTTTTATCTGAGTGCCCACGCAGGTCCCTGACACCTGCAAACAGCACTGCAGGCCATAGAATATGTTGAGTTGGTAAAACAGATTTCTTAAAGGGGGAATGATAAGAATAAGATATTGTCTGTCTGCAGATGTCGAGAGAAAGGAAAGCCCTTTTATGGTTTTCCCCTTTTTTTGGATCCGCCCCCTGATTCTGACACTTCATTCTGCTCAGTTTTATGATTTCGGTTATGAGCCCCCGCCTTTCTCTGCAGCGTTACACTTGATTTTCTCTCCCACTCTCTTTTCTGCTGGCATCTTTTGAATTCAGTGACTCTTTGGCTCCTGTACCCACATACACTGTATATATACTCCATCCATGTCTGTGCAAGCCACTCATTACCATAGCAACCTCACAATGGGCTTTATGGACCTAACAGAAAGCTGAGAAATTAGTCAACGTGCATGGAAAAAGAAAGGAAAATTCAAGGTATATAAAATTATTATGTTGTTGTTTTCATGATGATGAAGTGAGCTGAAGGTACCTGTGTGCATTTATACTAACAATATTAACAATAGAAAGTATGAATGGACTAACTGACTGAATCTTTTAACTGTATGTTTCACTATACATAAGTAGTAACCCTAATGGCATTGCTATGTGCACATACAACACTTCATTGCAATATCTTAAAACGTAGAGAAATGATTGATCTAAATTGCTCCTGAATAATTATTGTGCGCATAGTTTCTGGGATTTGATATTGAATTTATGAATGAATGATTTTGCATTTGTCAGTTTATGTGAAAATGTGACGGTGACCAAAGGTTCAAAGCAAGGTGTTGCCCACTGAAGAGTATAAGCCAATTGTATCTGTGCATTTTTTTATGGATTTTATTGTTATAACTCCATTTAGTTAATTAATATTAATGATAATTAATAATTGAGACATCCATTATTACTATTATATTAATGAGATATGTCTATAAAATACTTCTGTGTAAAAATAACACACACAGACTACAGACCATGTCCTTAGAAGACAGGGCAACATCAAGTCTCATTATAAGTATTTGAAATGGAAATAGACCATCTCTGGTTACATAAATACTGTTGAGAGACTTCAATAGGAATTCTGATGATAGTCCCATTGAGTTTAACATGTGTGTGAGAGATCTGTGTGTGCACCTGTGGACTGATAATGAATGTGAACAAATCAAAGCTTTGCCAAGGCCTTTGAACCACGGCAGATCAAGATCAAGCACCACACACCCTCGTTCTCCTCTTTCTCTCCGTCTTAGGGTCTGGGCTCTGGTGACGGCTATTAGTGAAACGCAGCTCAACAAAAAGCGCAGTTAGAGTCATGTCAGATCACAGCAATAGTGGGTCGCAGTCACTTCCGGTCAAACAAACCATTCATTACAATCGACAAGAGCTGATGAACTGCCTTCTACTCATCAAATACAGCAGCAAATACACGTAGCATGTAACTGTAAATATAAGCATGTAGCATTTTGCATAAAATATTAGCACTGAGATAAAAGATAAACTGGCAAATCTTGAGGCTAACAATTCAGAGTAATTTTTAACAAATATATCAACAACAACCATTTTTTTTGCTGTCCCACATTGTGTTAGATGTTTTTATGTTTTGTTTTATGAGTAATGTTGTTTGCTGTCCTATTAAAGGAATGGAGAAGAGCGTTCTTTTGAAGAACAAGATGCGTGCGTATCATTTGTGGAAGGGTCTATATTAACTTTTATTCACTTCAGTGTTCATTTGTTTGTATCATAAAATTCAAAGTCCAAATTGTTTTTTTTCAGTATTGTACTATTAAAAATTACAGTTTCATCTGCTCTTACTGCAAAAAGAGAACTACAAATGTGAAAAACAGGACTTTCATTTTGCAGGTAACTCTGACTTCTTGAGAAATATCTTTGAATATCATCTAGAAGTTGATCAAATTAAAACTAACTAAAATCAGTAATACTTGGTCCTGTGGTTTTGTGAATTTCATTGTAATTCTCTGGTGTTTTCTTGCTAAGAGTTATGTATCACTGAGGACATAATACAGATACTATTTTTCAAGGCCTAAGGCAAGAAATTAATGTTTCATTTAGTTTCCAACCCGAGAAAATGTGCCCTTGCCGATTTTAATACCTGGAAAAAATATTACAAATGAATGAACTGAAAATATTAATTATTTATGCAGTAACTATACCATCAGAGCTACAGTTTAGCCTTGAAAAATACCCTTTTAAAACATACAAGCGGTCAATACCAGTACACCAGCAAACCAATACTAGTGTTTTAGCTGGGGGAGGTCAAGATCTCTATTGTCTGATCTGCAGATGACAGATGAGACAAAATAATTAAGAGCACTGACACTGGATTTGACATGTGTCATTACAGTGAAAATGTGGAGAGGAAACATATTCAAGGGTCTTAATTTTCCCCAAATCAATTTATCAACTTTTAATACTTTTCAGGACCTCGCGGAAGTGTCTTACCGGTGAAGTGGCAGTCGTCGTTGGAGCCGGCAGAGTCCTCCTGGTTGGGGCTGAGGGGCGGGCTGGCGGGGGGGCTGGTGCTGAAGCTGGCGTAGCCCAGGGATGAGCTCACCTCGCTGGGCTCACAGCTGTGGTTCACTGGCCTCTGAACATCCAGAGAGGACGACAGAGAGGTACGCTGCTTTGGCTACAAACACAGACACAGGCAAATCAAAGTTAGAAATCACTCTTAAATTAAGGTATACAGTATGTCTGTTTAACACATTTGTAAGTATTTAAATGTAAGGGAACCCATAGTCTCTCCCATAGCCTGGTGTTGCACAGAAAATCTTTTATCTTGTAAAGGGCGGTGATTTAATTTAATGTTACATAAAATCTTAACAAAATCTAGAGATAAAAACAAAAGTAGAAGAGGTTTTGTAATAAACCTGTGGACTGAGAATTGACAAATCATCTCTTGACAGCCATCTTGCATAATGACACATTAGCAGCTCTTAACGACCAGCTACACAAACAACAAACCCCACTGCTGTGTGTCAATGTGGATCAATATAAGGAGCCACGTGTAGCATTCAGAAATATTATTAGAAAGGCACATGACAGCACAACCTTCACAAGACCTTCACTGGTTGTGTGTGACTCAAGGCACAAAAACCTGAGGGGAAAACATATCAAAGTAAATCAAAAGCTTAGGGGGAGACACTGCTGCCACAGTCTGCAGCGAGTGCTGGCTTTGAAGGCTTTGAAATCAACAAAAGTAACCAAAACAAGACATAAAAAAAACAGCTTGGGATAGCCAGAGCTGCTGAAAAAGCTGCATTTTATCATAACGCAAAAGGCTTGAATTCTGCCATGATGGGCCCCAGGCCTGTGCACTGGACATGTCTACTCTATAGAGACATGTGATGTTTGAAAGAGTAATGTGTATAGACAATCTTGTGGGCATCTACGCTTTGACACTGATTCAATGAGCAAAGACAACAAGATAATGTTTGGGATAATTTTATTACAAGCATGTCAAGTTAAATCTGCTTGTTTTATTCCTAAACTTGTGTGATCCAAGGACGGAGCCAGCATTGAATGAGAGTGTTAAACGAGTGTTAATTTAGCCTCAGGCCTGACAACCAGTAAGAGAGACACAAATAGCTCCAACAACTTCAGCCACAAATAATGGTACAGCACTGATTTGTCTCAGGCCTTTCCTTGTGTGCCACTCAATGACTCATTTGTTCAATGGAGATTCTGGTTTATTCCTTTCAATCCTATATTGCAGTGTTGGGTAAAACGCGGTTTCAATTTAATTGTTTAACCTAAAACAACAACAGGGTGTGCTTACTAAGTATATGGTAAATACGCATATGCAATTTTAGCTATAAACACAAGTCTGTCTGGGTCATAATTGTGCATTACAACTTCTATTTATAAATGATGCTTATTGAACCAACAGGAAAAACATGGGCTTTGTTTGATGGTAGTTATTGTATTACTACATTTATAACTATAACATTTTTGTCAAGGTTAAGTTTACGGTTACAGTTTGGTGTCCCCATAGGGAAATTTGTCCTCTGCATTTGACCCATTCAATCTGGGGCAGTGGGCAGCCGCATTGCAGCACCAGGGATACCATCTTCAGATCTTTAGCCAGGATCTTTGTCAGGATATTGTAATTAGTGTCTTTATTTAATTTGCATGGTCATATGTCTGACCCTTATTTGTTTTACCCTGGTCTCTGTCATGACATAGTCTCGCCTCTAAATGTCATGGTTCTTCACTGTGCATTACTTCATCTTTACTGGATTCATTTCAACAGTGCCACATGGGTCCCACATAAACACATCCACAGTGAGCTACTATTGAGGCTAAGCAACAATGTAAATGGACATGAAGCTAATGAACATGTCATGGCCTATTGCAAGGATTAACACAGACACAGTCACAGATGCAAAGACCATACACACTCACACAGGTCCACAGAGCCTGACAACCACATCCTCAGGGAAAAGATGGCATTTAACAATTTAATAAAAGTGTGTGGTTGTCTGTGATAAATAACACTGTCATTAGCTGAGCATGTGAGTCCCCTGTGCCTCAGCTTACATGCATGAAACCACTTTAACTGGGGATGAATGGAACAAATCATCTCCATATGCACTCAATGGATGTGGGGATTTAGTGCGGATGTTGTCAGTGCCTGGTGGACTATTGTGATGCATGATCGACTGAGATTTTTACATACATAATCATCTCAAGGTTTTATAGAGAATAGTTTGAAAAGGATACAAAATCTAGTGAGCAGCATTTCTATGGAGAGAAATCACCTTGTTGATGTACATTGTTTTAGCATGATAGAAAGGAAACGAATGAGGCAGGTAGGCAACAGCAGAACCAAAGTAATTGTGTGTAGTTTTCAATGCATATGTGCTAATCAAGATAAGACATATGAGATTGCAGCTAATAATCAATGTGTTCTGTTTTGTCCCATTATCTATTTAACTTTGGATGCAAGGTCATTGTTAGTTCTTATTAATATCTTTCATTGTCACTATTTTATTGGTTCTGTGCGTTTGACAAACAGAGGGCACGGGAGGTTTTTAAAGCCATCACATTTGGAAACAATTTCAGATAGCTAAACATAAAGTATTTGCTCATTAAAGATAGATACTACTTCATCAAGAGAAAAAAAACATAACTGTACATTTATACCCATTGTCCATTCATTTTTATGATTCTTTATCTCTGCTTGTTTCTTTGTTAGTCTAAAGCCAAGCAGCTGCCGTGCCACAAATTGTTTACTGAGCGTTGCGTGTGTGATCTTCGGGGCTCAGTACACTGACATATCAACATTTATGGTAGCGCACTGTAATTTCATACACATACAAGCTAATTTATTCAGAGATTAAAAAGCTGGCATGTTGAAGATGGGATTGTCAAATCTATTGTTTTGTGTTGAAAGTAAACATGATATTATGGGCTGATGGATGAGAGTGGACAGGCTAATCAGAGCTAAACACCACAGTGATTAATGTGTGCATGTCAATTTAATGATTCTGACAGTTCAGTGTTTGAACTAGACATGTGAAGCTATACAACACAATGCCATGTCCACCAATGAATATTTATAATTATAGGTTTACTGGGAATTTAAATTGTTACATGATTATAGCCTTTAAAAGTATTATCAAACTGATCACTCTGATTTGCATGTTTAGCCATGGAGTATTTGTGTTTGTTAGTGTAACTTTCATGAATACATATATAGACTGTTGAATCAAAATTGGCCAATGAGACTATGAGAGTGATATTTTTTGCTCAGTGTATATTGTAAGCATTGCAACTAACCTGCTTGTAGTTGCTGGGATAGGCTCCAGCCACCCACAACTGAAAGAATTTGAACGCAGATGGTATGCACTCTGACTCTAGATCTGTTTTGATCTTTTATATTTTTGGTAGCTTACAACCTAGTAAACATTGCTAGAATTGGTCAAAAATTATGTTGCATAGGTGGTGTAGCATTTGTTAAACACGAGGCTATGAATTTCGTAATTATGCTGCAAGAATTATAATCTGGTGACTACCCAATATCTGCACTGTTGAAACAAACTCAGACTAGACACAATGTAGTAATATCTTTCAAATGGAAGCAATATTAATGGAGCTTAATACTGACCACAGCGGATAAGGAATATAGGAAGTTAAGACAGTGTATTTCCTTGGACAACGCCTTAGGAAGTGTTATAATTGCTGCAGACATCTTATGGGCTGCTGCAGTTTGCTGGTGACATCTGGTCCCTATACAGTACATTTACTATCAACAGCCTTGTGTTCATACCTCCTCAACCTCCGCATGGGAAAAACACCTATTATCTTCATGCCTCTGTAAACCATCACATCCCAGACCACATACCTTATCTCCACTGCACAAAGAACGTGTTAAGAAAACTATCTGCTCTATCAGTCCCAGCTTGGATTTGTTCATACATGTGTAATGCAGTGTGACAGTCGAGCCATATCTATCCAATGCATATCTACATGGGAAAAATGTATGTGCATAGACAGTGTGTGGCCAGTTTGGACCGTAGTTGTTTGTCATTTTTTATTGGTGGGGAACCACTTTGATCAATAGTTGTCAAGTTTTCCTTTACTACCACCCCTAACCTCTACAGACTAACGACAACCTACTTTACATCATGAGAAAGGGTTAGAGAGTAATTTTTAAGCATTTTTATTTTTCTTATTTTAGGAAACTTCAGGACTAAATCTTTAACATATTTAACACATACTGTACATAGAGTTTTATTTCATATTTCTAAGTAGTTCACGGTTTGTCAGGGTAACTGAGCTATTGTGGTCAATGTTTTTTTCACATCTTTCTCTGCAGTGTGCCTATGGGTAAAACTGATATCCCCCATGATGCAGTGTGTAATGGCCTTTTTGTTCTAAGCATTTCTTTGTCTTTGGACCCCTCTAATTTCTCTGTAAAAGGGGAAAGTTGTGTGATAGTTTAAAGAAAATGAACAATAAATAAGTAAAATAAATCTGAATATATATAGCCCATATATTTTGTGTTTTATCAAGATTTGTCCTTTAGTCATTGAACAATGCATCTCAGTAATAGTTTTTAAAAGACCAACATTATGCATAAGATTTTATTTATAGCCCACGGGAGCTTTGTGGCACAGACTGGGGGAGTTTCACAGCACATAAACCCCGAACAAGTGCTTTGTCACCATATAACATATTGTAATATCCATGGGCCTTTCAGTCAGAAGTTGGTAAAGAAGCCAATGGGAGTATTAAAATGTAATGGATTCTGGTGAATTAATTAAGTGCTGTAAAAGGGAAGTGTGTTAGTCTGTGATATGAGCTTCAAGTGGAAGGCAGCCAGCTCTGCATGGCATCCTCACACACACACTCACTCACACACATATACACACACAGAGACATACACAAGCACACACACACTGGTTAACATGATAAAGAGGGTCTAGAATTATTGACTTTTCCAGAAAAGATGTTTGCTTCAGTGTGTAAGAAAAACTATTTTTTTGGGAAGCCTTCGAAGTTAGAATGTCCTATATTTGTCTATATGCAGATTAAATAAATATTATAATAGAAACCCTTTAAAATGTAGATTGGACATTTTCTTTGTCTCTAGGTGAAAGATGCCATGTTAAGAGACCAAACAGGCCAATAATCCCAAAATGGAAAAAAAAAGTAGTTTTACCCGTAGTGTCTGGCCTTAAAGTTCCAGTACCTAATATATTTTTCATCTAGTTGAGAAAAGTGGTTTAGACCCCATATAGTATATTGCAAAAGCAATTGTTTCTGAAAAAATCTTGCTTTGTGATGCCATCTGCTGCTTATTATAAACAATTTTAAGAAATTAACACTCAGTGGAGATTGGAGGAACTCCAACGCAGGGACGGGGAGATCTTATCCAATCACAAGCCTCCTGAAGCCCAGGGACTTCAGCAAAAACCCCATTGGCAGTTGCTATCTGGTT